>JAYMFT010320852.1:0-10004 GCA_038088735.1 Panulirus argus | reverse complement strand
AAGTGTTTTAGATATCTGGGAGTGGACTTGGCAACAAATGGAACCATGGAAGCGGAAGTGAGTCATAGGGTGGGGGAAGGGGCGAGGGTTCCCTTTCGCTCTCCGAGATAATGTTCTCTCTTTCCGCACATTTTTCTTCGCTCCCAGAACCTTCGACCCCTCCCCCTCCTATGACTTATTTCCGCTTTCATGGTTCCATTTGCTGCCAGAACCACTCCAAGATATTAAAGACACTTTACTTCCTCCAGTTTTTTCCACAGAAACTCACATCCCAACTAACTTGTCCCTCAACCTTGCTGAACATAATAAATTTGTTCTTATTCACATTTGTTCTCAGCTTTCTCCTTTCACAAACTTTTCTAAACTCAGTCACTAACTTCTGCAGTTTCTCACTCGTATCAGCCACTAGTGCTATATCATCGGTGAACAGCAATTGATTCACCTCCCAGTCCCTCTTATTCCCAACAGACTGCATACTCGCCCCTCTCTCCAATATTCTTGCATTTACCTCCTTAACAACTTCATCCATAAACAAATTTAACAACCATGGGGACATTACACACCCATGCCGCAGATCGACCATCACTGGGAACCATTAACACTCCTTTCCCACTCGCACACATGCCTTACACCCTTGATAAAAGCTTCTCACTGCTTCTAGCTATTTGCCTCCCACACCATATATTCATAAGACCTTCCACAAAGCCTCTCTGTTAACCTTAGCATATGCCTTCTCCACATCCATAATTGCTATATACAAAAACATCCATCTGTTTTTCTAAGTATTTCTGACATGCTTTCTTCAAAGCAAACACTTGTTCCATACATCCACCTACCACTTCTAAAACCACACTGCTCCTCCCCAGTCTGATGCTCTGTACGTGCCTTCACCCTCCCAAACAATACCCTCCCATACAGTTTTCCAGGAGTAATCAACAAACTTATAGCTTTCTAGTTTGAACACCCACCTTAATCCCTTTGCCTTTGTACAATGGCAGTATACTTGCATTCCGCCAATCCTCAGGCACTTCACCATGACCCACATATGCACTAAATAATCTTGCCAGCCAATCAACAACACAGTCACCCCCTATCTTAATGAATTCAACTGCAATACCATCCAATCCTGCAGCCATGCCGGATTTCATCTTCCTCAAGGCTTTCACCACCCCCTCTCTCCCCACTAAACCACTCTGTCTAACTCTCTCACTTCGCACATCACCCCGACCAGTACACCCAACATTTGAAACTCTATCATCAAACACATTCAACAATCCTTCAAAATACTCACTCTATCTCTTCCTCACTCCATCATCCTCTGTTATCACTTACCTCCCTGCCCCCTTCACCGATATTTCCATTTGTTCTCTTGTCTTACGCACATTATTTACCTCCTTCCAAACCAACTTTTTATTCTCCCTAAGGTTTAACGATATTTCTCACCCAAACACCTCATTTGCCCTCTTTTTCAACCTTTGCCCCTTCCTCTTGATCTCCTACCGCTTTCTCTTATACATCTCCCAGTCATATGATCTTCCTTGTATCGTCCAAACGCCTGTCTTTTCTTTCTCACTAACAAATTTACTTCATCCCGTCACTCACTACCATTCCTAAGCTGTCCACCTTCCTCCTTTCTCATATCAAACGCAAATCTTGCACAAGCCATCATTGCTTCCCTACATTTATCCCATCTTTCATCCACTCCCTTCACTTCACTTGCTCTCACCTTTTGCCATTCTACACTCAATCTCTCCTGATGTTTCTTCACACAAGTCTCCTTTCGAAGCTCACTTACTCTCACCACTCTTCTCCCCATCATTCTCTCTTCTCTTTTGAAAACCTCTACAGATCTTCACCTTTGCCTCCACAAGATAGTGATCAGACATCCCACCAGCTGCCCCTTTCAGCACATTTTCATCCAAAAGTCTTTCTTTTACACGCCTATCAATTAATACATAATCCAATAATGTCCGTTGACAATCTCTTCTACTCACATACGTATACTTGTGAATATCTCTCTTTTTAAACCAGGTATTCCCGATCACTAGTTTTTTTTCAGCACACAAATCCACGAGCTCTTCACCATTTCCATTCAAAAGATTTGTTACTTTTACCAAGGCAATTATTTCAGTTTCCTTGGTTGATTACTTCACTAATTCACTTTGTCACTTTTCCACAATCGACACATTTTCGAAGTCACATTAATTGTCTCTTTCATTATTGTTACAATCTAAAGTTTTGTTTACCCCTAACTAATTTTACAAGAATGTCCTTATTCAGTAATCTCTCGATACGTGAGTGAAGCGTGGTGGTGCGGTTCTTAACTCTAGCAATAAGACGTCACTTAGGTTGGTCTAATATTTACACACACACACACACACACACACACACACACACACACACAAACAAACAAACACAAGCTTCTTATCTCCCAGATAGATAGATACAAACATACATACATACATACATAGAAAAATAGATAGATACATACATAGATAGATAGAAACTTAGAGAGACAGATAGATAGATAGACAGATATGCTTGGAGGAGCGTCATTGAAATTATATCTGAATGTAGTATATATCATCAGAATCTCATACGAGGGGTAAGTTTCTGCTCATTCTACTCTCCCTCTCTCTCTCTCTCTCTCTCTCTCTTCGAATATCTGAAAATATCTCTTTCTCGAGTGCGTTTTTGAGTCAGAGAAAAGACCCATCTTTAGCGTCACCTTTTAATGCCGTTGCTCTTTGCCAAGCAAGACTAGTCTGAAGTAAAGCACTTTAACTAAAGAAGTATTTTGAGACAGAAATGTTTCTTATGCCTCGTCATATTTCTATGATGCAACAAGGTCATGCACGGATAATAAGGCGTTAAATCAGATCTTATTATGATACGTACATCAAGGTCAAGCACGGATACTAAGGTGTTAAATCAGACCTTCATGATTCTCATACGAGGGATACCCCGGCTGGTGAACTTATTCGAGACGAGGAACTCCAGTGTGACTTGATTTCCAAGGAATACAGCTTTGCCCTCCAGAACCAATGGAAAAGTATCTTCTTGAAAGTCATACCCTTTGTATACTTTCGTCAGGCCCTGTGGATGTGAATGCTTAATCACTGACTCAACTTAGGTGCAGTTATCAGAACATTAGCAGATGCTTCTAATTTTTTCACCTTTATCATACAGTTAAAAGAAAAGTGCAGTTATATATCCTACTCCACACAAAACCATACAGAGTAACGAGCCAAGGACATACTTGCAGAAATTCGTATTTTGTGCACTTTTTCGTCTAAAGATTCACTATAAGTGTCATGTGGTGTACATAGGTTGGTGAGAAATGGGGTTGGTAAGAAATGTGTTGATGAACATATATTGCCTATCAAAAGATGTTTGCGAACCCCCATGGTCAAACTGAGAGGAATATCCATGCAATTCTTAATGTTATACGAAGGAATGGAAACAGTAGCGGACTACAGGGTCCTGTAGAGGCTTTCCGTGATAGAGGAAAGAGAGTGAAGCCACAAAGATTCATATGGTAAGAATATGAGAGCAAGGATATGACTTAGGGAGAAATACCTGATATCTTTGTATGTAACTGAAGAGATGCAAATAACGTAAGCCGTGGACTTGAAGGGAAATAATATTTGTCAAGTCTTTTCATCAACTACTCACCTTGTAAACCGTTCCATATATTAAGAATCCTTTTGAAGAAAAAGTAATTCGCCTCATTCAAAGTGAAATATTTGCCCAAGAGTTTGTTCCATTGCTACAGACAAAATCAAACAAACCCAGCCTGAAAGAGTCGCTTTGATCTAGATCATCAAAACCTTTAATAATCTTGAGTACCTGTATCGCAAAACCCTTTACTCTTCTCCCTTCGTATGTTAAGTAATCTCAAGGCGTCTTTTCTGCTCTCATAGGATTTGTTTCTTAGCCTAGGAATCTTGTCCGTTGCTCGCCGTTGTACCTTCTCTGTTCTATCATCTGTTTTCAAATACGTTTACCAAAACTAACACGTTATTCAAGGTGGGGATGCACTAGTGACTTTTAAGGAGTGAGGATTCGTTTTCTAGAGTCTGAATTCGAATGCAGTACCTATGAAACCTAGATCTTTGCTAGTTTCTTTTTTTTTTCATTTTTGCTTCTGTTCACTGCTAACTTGGCTTTAGTCACCAGACATTCTTATACCCATTTTTTTCTACTCATTTCCCTTACGTTGCTCAACGAAATTCATACTGTAATTTGTCTTCTGGTTTTTATGACAATTATGTAAAGCTTGACATCTATCCAAAACACACCTGTGAGCCTAGTTTAAGAGCATACCTCCGTGATCTTGCAGCTGTAAAGGTTCAATTTCTGTTGTGACTTAATTTCCAAACCTATTACAATCTGCGAATTTTGCTGTCTTACAACGCAGCTCAACATCATTGCCACTGATATATATATGAAAGAAAAGTGCCTCAAGACTTATTACGTCTAACCATACTGAGGTGTTTGACTGTTGATCACTACTCACTGTTTACGGCCAGTCAACCAATTTTCTCACAAACGAAATGGAACCCCATTTACACTATATTTGACGTAACTCTCGCGATTAATCTTTGGTGCGGGATTTCATCAAATACTTTTTTGAATGCGTATACAGATGACATTAACCGTTATATTTCACTGTACGTGTTGATCTAATCATAAAATAGATCAAGCAGACTTGTAAAACACGAGCGATTTGATAGAAAATCATGCTGGGAATCACTGTTGTAGTGGGAATCAACAACAAGATTTATAATTTTGTCTCGAATGATGGATCCATAAGTTTATCGACTATTGACGTCAAGCTAATTGGACGGTAATATCCGCGCAGTGACATATTACCTTTTTTTTTAAGTATCAGTGATATTCTGGTGACTTTCTGATCTTCTTGAAGCGTCCTGGTAGCAAGTGACATTTGAAGAAAGCAGTCAAAAGCTGAGTTATATCATCTATGTTTCATTCATCGTTATCAGACGTATCATGAACGACTGTTTTACTAATCTATATTCCATTTCATCTTAGTAATGGAATTGGATCTGTCTTCATAAATAAATACACATGAAAGAAAGTTGTCCAAGATCTGTGCTAGACTACGCCGTGTTGAACTAAGTACTTACATTGTTTTCCGTACTTGATGGCCCAGCTGAGAGGCCAATGACCTCATTGCTTCTAATATGGCAATAAATTTCTCAAGGATTTCTTTTGATGTTTATATTAATGTATACTTTTCTACATTCTTTTACTTGAATTCAGTTAACCTAGTGTATCATGTTGGTTGTTGCTATTGATTGAGTTTCTTATGCGCTATTTTCCCAGACAAGAGGCAGCTCCTTATTTCATATTTCCATCATTGTCTTACTTCTGATAAGTGACCGTCCGCAACGCATTGGCACAAGCGTGTCCTCTGCTGCTGTGAACGTCTTGCGAAAGGTTTCCAAAGCTGCAAACACATCGTCGTTGTCACTGACGATGTCATCCCAACTTATCCAGACAGAGAAATCATTAGTATAAACCAGTACAACATAACTAGATTAAGGAAAACGTAAAAATCTTGTTAAGTAAAGGGTGGAATGATAATGAAATGGTCTCATGTGATTTAATGTATGGACTGTAACTATATCTGATTCATTAGGGAAGAGACGGAGGGGCAACACCAAGGAAGATTAACATGGAAATACAGGGAAACTGGTAGACGTTTTTCCTTGATCTGAAGGATGAATGGAAGGCAATAGAAAAGAACGTTAAGTAAATATTAATAGAATAGTGAAGCTTATGGAGGCTACGGCAAGCAGGATAAGGTGGAAAATATCAATCAGTTTTAAAGTTACGAGTGAAACCTGTGTAGCAGAAAAGCAAAATAGAAATGCTTCGGTAAAAATATGGATGAGAAAGATCCAGGCAATAACACCAGTACCAGACTCTGGACGGGAAGAAACAACAGAACTGATGTATGTGCTTACAGTGGAGGTCGCTAAACCCCATAGAAAGTGGGAAGGGCAAAGTGACAACTGCACCGACTGAGTTGCTGCTCATAATGCTCTCATAGGAGAGCATAGGCTACCTGTATGGCATGTATACGCCTCACGTATAAATGAATACGCAGATGACAAAGCTGTTTTTGTCAATGTAGATACATCAATTTTCATGGGTATGGTCAATAAAGTAAGTATGGTTACACTTGCCGTTTTTTTTACGTTATGAAGGACAGGTTGAAGAATTCTGATGCAGTATTGACCTGGGTGTCGTAACGTGCTGGCAAACTTGCTATCTTGAATCGCCAATGGCACAACACAAACTAGGAAGGCTAAAGTATAACAAGAGGGGTGATGGAATTTTTTCTATATTCTCTTCGTTTACTATCTGTTATATCAAAATCTCTCTCGTGTTTGGTGGTGAAATATGCCAGAATATCTAATATTTGTGGAAAAAGTAGCCCATGATAAAACCAAATATGGCAGAGCTAAAACTCAAATTATTGAAATACATAATAGAATCGTATTCGACAGCATTTCAGGCGCGTTGCATGAAAAGTCTTGTTAGTAATTCTGCGTTCCATTATCAGTAAATGCTGACTGACAAATGAAATGGCCGCAGCTGTAACAAACGACTTAAAGTCTGATTTGAGTATCTATGTTGCATATCTAGATTAGAATATTGTGAATGAATATAATCGCTAATGCTCCAAAGTTCTGTACTTGAGAGGAAAATTAGTATGCACAGGTTTCATTTTTGTCTAGTAAGCAAGATAATTATATCCTGTTGGTTACTACATTCTTATCAAATTTTCCAAAGTCTTTCTCAGCAAAGCTATTAGATTTTCCAACGGTATTAGTCATGCCTTTCACTTTCTTATTCTGTCCCTTCATAGCTAGATAATATTTGTAAGATAGCAATACACCCTTTTGTTTTCTAATGGATTTTGCCTATTATATATAAACGTTGTCCAAATACTTCTTGAACTGAGCATAATCCGCCGTAGTGATTCGTACTTATTTGTCCAATTTGAATAAACAAAAGTTTACTAACAATACTTCAAAGATCTAAGTCAAAGAACAAGGTGTGAGAAGGATATTACAATGTATAAGAAATACAGACTATAATCAGAAGTATCAGAATTACCGTAACAACTGAAGTACCGTTACTCATTTCGAATTTTGTATAACCCAGTGTAGCAACATTTTTGTTGACTGTACATGTAAATTACATATTCTCTGCAAATCATTAAAGATTTTCAAGTACAGTATGATGCACTATCGACTTTGCTTTCTTAACGATGATTATGCATTTAATCATCGATTTATATCTATATACACCGAAGCAAAAGTGTTATCATATGTAACTCTAACTGAGATGAGAGGTGAAAAATCCTCATGATTAATAAGTATCTAGAATGGATGCTGTCACCAGATACACGCGGGAGGCAAATGAAGAGTATACATTAACTTTGTAGATTCTAAACAAACAGTCCATTCCAACCTGTTAAAAGAGAATCACCAATAACCAGATTAAGTTTGTTTTATGTGCAACATCTCCAGTACTTTATGTTCCTGTGTGTAGACATTTCCCAGTATTTTCTGTCCCCTAACCTTTAGGTAAGGATCACTTGAAGCGGCTATCCCATCTCTATAAACAGTTCCTTCTGCCGCTACTTCGAGGCCGGATTCATATAGGTCCTTGATGGTGTCCATCATAGCCGGCGGCTTCCTCACTATCAGGAAAGCCCTTAGGTTCGTGGAGTAGGCAATGGTCAGTATCATAGTATACAGCCACAGGAACAGGACGAAGATCTGAGTGCTGGCCATACGGGGAAGGGAAACGTGAGCTTCACAAAAGTGCACACCGAAGGCGTAGTACCAGCTGAAGCTGAGGGACTGAAGGCTTCTTATCTCATCACCACCACTGTTCATAAGAAGAAAATTGTAATCAGGAATGTTGCTTTTCCAATGATATCGTTAGAAACCTTAATATATATAGGGCAGTGGGAGAGGAACGGGAGGTGTTTAGGAAAGCATTGCTGGAATGTGTGAGACGTGCAGAGAGTGAGGAGTGAGTCAGAAGGAAAGGGAAGTGAATGGTGCAATGACGAAGTAAAGTTGCTGATGGAAGGGCACAGAGAGTTAGTTACAGGATAGTAGGAGTGCGAGTGACTGGGAGTAGTTCAAGAGAAAGCGCCAGGCAGTCAAGAGGAAGTTTCAGGGCTAAGAATGAGGATGAATGAGAGATGAGGTGAGCAAGTATCAGCAAACTTCAAGGAAAATAAAAGGATGTTTTGAAAGGAAGTTTATAGTGTGAGAAAAACAAGAGAATTTATGAAGGGACAGATGGGAAGTGATAATAGGCACTGGTGAGGTGACAAGAGATGGACTGAGTACTTTAAAGGCTGTTTTAATGATTTTGATGATAAGGTGGCAGGTTTGGGGAGGTATGCGAAGTGAGTCAGTCATGGCAAGTGGTCTGGTGAAGAGAGAGAGAGAGATGGGGAAAGCCTTGCATAAAACGAAATATGGCGAAGGGGCTGGAGTTGATGGTATTGTAGTTGAATGCCTAAAGAAAGAGAGTGATTACGTTGAGGATTAGTTAGTTAGAATTTTCAATGTATGTATGGATCACGAGGTGCCTGAGGATTGGCAGAATGCATATATAGTGCCGCTGTCTAAAGGCAAGAGGTGAAAAAGGTGTGTTCGAATTACAAATGCGTAAGTTTGCTTAATGTACCTGGTACGTTTTATGCGAGAGTAGTTATTTAGAAGTTGATAGCATGCACAGAGCATCAAACTGAGGAGGATATACGTGCTCTCAGGAGCGGTAGAGGATATATGGGTCTGGTGTTTGCTTTGAAGAATGTGTGTGAGTTATACATAGAGAAACAGAAGAATATGTATGCGATGTGTATGGATTTGGAAAAGCATATGAGAGGGTTGATGGAGATGCTGTGTGGAAGGTTTTACGAATATATGGTGGAAGAGGAAAGTGATTAGACGTAGTGGGGATCTTTTATCAAGAGAGTATGACGTGTGTGCGAGTAGAAAGATAGGAGGATGAATTGTTCCAGGTGCGGATGGTTCTGTCGCAAGGGAGTGTGATGCCACAATGACTGTTAATTTGTTTATGGAAGGGGTGGTTAGGGAGGTAAATGCAAGAGTTTTGGAGAAAAGGGCAGATATACAGTCTCTAGGGGGTGAGGGGGAGGTCTGGGATATGAGTCAGATGTTGCTTGTTGATGACACAGCACGGGTGGCATATTCGCGATAAACTGCAGAAGTTAGTCTCTAAGTTTAGAAGTGTGTGTGAAAAGGAAAAAAAAAATTAAAGTAGATGTGAAGAAAGCAAAGTTATCAGGTTTAGCAGTTTGTTGGGGGCTTCAGTTTGAATTTTTTTGAAAAAAGAAGAAAATTGCAGGAAGCGGGTTTGTTTTAGATACCTGGAAATGGACATTACAGCGTATGGAACCATAAAGGCGGAGGTGATTCATAGAAAATGAGCACATTGAGGAATGTGTGGAAAGAGAGGGCGAAGATGGAAATGTTTGAACACATAGCAGCCCCAAACGATGATGTAAGGATACGAGGCATGAACTACAGATGAACATGTATGGAATACAGTAAATATGTTGGAAACAAAATGTTTTAGGACAATATGTGATGTGAGGAGGTTTGATCGAGTAAGTAATGATAGGGTAAGCGAGAAGTGTGGCAGTAAGAAGAGAATGGTTTAACTAGCTGAAGAAGGTGTGCTTAGACGGTTTAGACATATTAAGAAAATGAGTGAGGAGAGGCAGGCTGACAAAGAGGATATATATGTCAGAAGTGGAGGGGACAAGGAGAACTGGGAGACCTAATTGCAAACGGAAGGATGGAGGGAATAAGATGTTGAGTGCTCTGGGTCTGAACACGGTGGAGAGTGAAAGGCATGCACGGAATAGAGTGCATTGCAACAATGTGTTATACAGGGAGCGACATGCTGTCAGTGGA
>JAYMFT010320851.1:0-23428 GCA_038088735.1 Panulirus argus | reverse complement strand
ACCTAACCCCTACATAGCTTTTTACTCTCATTCTGCTGAAGAGGGTCTCAGGATGTAGACCGAAATTATACAGAACTGTTTTTCTGTTTTGTGGAATTGATAATAGTGACATTGCTATTTATTGCTTCATGTTCTTATATTCTCATTTATCATTTATCACACGGTCTCATTTTGTATTGTTTGTTCGTCAATGGTTTTTCACACATTGTCATATTGTACTGAGAATTATCTCTAACTAGTTTTTCAAACACAAATATTGTTTTCTGACAAAATCTCATATTGTATTGAGGGTTATCGCTCAATGACTTCTCACACAATCCTATAATGTAATGAGGTTTATCCCTTAAAGGTTTCTCACATACTCATATTCCTTGATGTTTATCCCGCAGTAATTTCTATATTCTATGAAATTATGTAGAGGTTTATCACACTGGTTTCTCACAGTCTCATATTATATTGGCGTTTATCCCCTATTAGTTTCTCACATACTTTCATATTGAATTTAGGTTTATCCCTCACAGTTTCTCACAAGGTATCATATTGTTTTGATGTTTATACCTCACTGGTTTCTCACACGATCGGATATTGTAATGAGGTTTACACCAAACAGGTTGCTGACACACGTATTGCATTGCTTTATCGTTCACAAGTTTTATCCTTCACTGGTTTCCTGACACATTCTCATATTGCATTGAGTTTTATCCTTCACTGGTTTCAGAAACACTCATATTGAATTGTTTTATCCTTCATTGAGTTTTATCGTTCACTGGTTACTGACACACTCATATTGCATGAATTTTATCCTTCTCTAGCTTCTGACACATTGTGTTATCTTTCACTGGTACTGACACACTCATATTGCACTGTTTTCTTTCATTGGTTTCTGACACTCGTTCTGCGTTGAGTGTTATCGGTCACAGGTTCCTGACAAATTTACATTGCATTGAGTGTCATCTTTTACTGGTTACTGACACACATTGAGTGTTATCTTTCACTGGTTACTGACACAATCGTACTGAATTGAGTATTATCGTTCAGAGGTTACTTACACATATTGTATTGAGTGCTATCGTTCACTTGTTTCCGACACACTCAAGTATTGCATGAGCTTTATCGTTCTCTGGTTTCTGACACACTCATATTATTAAGAGCTTCACCGTTCTCTGGTTTCTGACATACTCATATTGCATTGAGTATCATCGTTCACTGGTTTTTGACACAGATTACACTGACTTTTATCTTTTAATGGTTCCTGACACACTTTCATACGGAACTTCAATGGTTTTTCATACACTTTCCCAGACTCTATTATTGTATTTAGGTTTATCCCTCATATTGTTTTGAAATTTTTCCCTCACTGGTTTCTCACATACTCGCATATTGTATTGAGCATTATATTTCTATGGTTTCTAACACATTCGTATATCTTGTCGACGTTTATCTCTCATTGGTTTCTCACACAATCAGATACTGTATTGAGGCTTATCCCTCACAGGTTCCAATCATATTCTTATATTATATTGACGTTTATCCCTTTCCGGTTTGTAGCACACTCTCATATTGTATTGAGATTTATATGACTAGTTGATCCTTCACTGATTCCTGACACAATCTCACATAGTATTGAGGCTTATCTTTTACTGATTTCTCACACATTAGCACGGTGATTGAGGTTTATCTCTCAGAGGTTTTTCAGACATTCATATTCTTTGACGTTTTTCCCGCATTTTTTTTTTATATATTATCAAATTGTGTAGTTTTCTGATGTTTATCCCTCACTGGTTTCTCACAAACTCATATTATATTTATATTTATCCCTAACTGGTTTCAAACACACTCCAATATTGTATTGATTTTTATATTCCACTAGTTTATCACCCACTTTTATATTCAATTTAGGTTTATTCCGCATTGTTTCTCATAAA
This sequence comes from Panulirus argus, assembly GCA_038088735.1. Taxonomy (NCBI): domain Eukaryota; kingdom Metazoa; phylum Arthropoda; class Malacostraca; order Decapoda; family Palinuridae; genus Panulirus; species Panulirus argus. The sequence goes on along the minus strand of JAYMFT010320851.1, from coordinate 21,503 downwards.
GTGTCATATTGTTTTGAGGTTCATACCTCACGTTTCTCTGACGATCTCATATTGTGTTGAAGTTTACACCTGAGAGGTGTCAGACACACTCATAATGAATTTTATATTTCACTGGTTTCTGACACACTCATATTGCGTGAGTTTTATTCTTCACTGCTCTTTGACACACATTCTATTTAGTGTTATCTATCACTGGTTTCTGACACATATTGCATTGAATTTTATCCTTCACTGGTTTCTGAGAAACTCATAATGCATTCACTGATATTGATCACTGGTGTCTGACACACTCATATAACATTGTTTAATCATTTAATGGTTTCTGACACTCATATTTCATTGTTTAATCGTTCACTGGTTTCCGACACACTCTTATATTGCCTGTTTTATCCTTCTCTGGTTTCAGATACAATCATATTACATTGTGTTATTTTTTTTACCGGTTTTTGACACACTCATATTGCGTTATTTTATCTTTCACTGGTTTCTGACACACTCATATTGTATTGTGTCATTATTCACTGGTTTTTGACACATTCCATTGAGTTTTATCCTTCACTGGTTTCTAACACACTCATATAGTATTGATTTTTTCCTTCAATGGTTTCTCATGCAGTATTTTATTGTATTGAGGTTATCCCTCTCTAGTTTCTCCCAAACTTTCATATGGTATCAATTTTCATCCCTGACTGTTTTCTCGCAGTGTCATATTGCTTTGGTTTATCTCTCAGTTGCTTCTCATTGATCTGATATTGTAAAGGCGTTTTCACCTTATGGGTTCCTCAATGGTTTCCATTGAGTTTTATCGTTCGCTGGTTCCTGTCACACTTTCATATTGCATGATTTTTATCCTTCACTGGTTTCTGACACACTATTTCATTTAGTTTTTCTTTCATTGGTTCAAGACACACTCATATTGCATTGAGTCATCATTCTCAGGTTACTGACACACTCATTTTGCATTGTTTAATCTTTCACTGGTTTCTGACACACTTTCGCATTGCTTGGGTTTCATCCTCTCGTGGTATCATTGAGTTTTATCTTTCACTGGTTTCTGACACACTCATATTGCATTGAGTTTTATCGCTCACTGGTTTCTGACACACTCTCATATTGCATTTAGTTTTTCATTTCATTTTCATTTCATTTCATTTCATTTCACTTGTTTCTGACGCACTCATATTGTATTGTTTAATCCTTCACTGGTTTCTGACAAACTTTCACATGGTATTAAGTTATAATCTTCAATTGTTTCTCATACACTCTTTTACTGCTTTCTCACACATTCTAATACTGTGTTTGGGTTTATTGACATATTCTCATATTGCTTTGACGTTTATACCACGCTGGTTTATCACACACTCTCATATTGTATTCAGGTTTGTTCCACAATGGTTTCTCACACACTATCATATTGTACTGAGATTTATCTCTTACTAGCTTCTCACACACTCAAATATTGTTATGAGGATGACCCTTCACTGTTTTCTGAGAAAATCTTATTGTATTGAGGGTTATCCCTCACTGATTTCTCACACATTCGTATAATGTAATAAGGTTTATCCCGCAGTGTTTTTTTATATACTATCAAGATTATGTAGTTTATCACATTGGTTTCTCGCAGTGTTTCATATTGTATTGGCGTTTATCCCCTACTAGTTTCTTACTTACTTTCATATTGAATTTAGGTTTATCCCTCACAGTTTCTCATAAGGTATCAATTTTTTTCAGGTGTAACCCTCACTGGTTTCTCACACTGTCTGATATTGTAATGAGGTTTACACGAAATAGTTTTTGACATATCGCATTGTTTCATCGTTCACAAGTTTTTGACACTCATATTGCATGAGTTTTATCCTTCACTGGTTTCTGTCACATTCTCATATTCCATTGAGTTTTATCCTTCACTGGATTCCGACACACTCACATTGAATTGAATTTTATCCTTCACTGGTTGCTGACACATTCATTTTGCATTGAGTTTTGTCGTTCACTGGTTTCTGACACACTCCCATTTTGAATTATTTTTATCCTCTGGTTACTGACACATATTGCATTGAGTGTTATCTTTCACTGGTTTCTGACACACTCATACTGCATTGAGTGTTTTCTTTCACTGGTTACTGACACACTCGTTCTGCATTGAGTGATATCGGTCACAGGTTCCTGACACACTCATATTGCATTGACTGTTATCTTTCACTGGTTTCTGACAGACTCGTACTACATTGTGTTATCGTTCACATGTTGCTGACACACTCATATTGCATTGTGTTATCTTTCACTGGCTTCTAACACTCGTACTGCATTGTTATCGTTCACTTATTTCTGACAAACTCATATTGCATTCAGTTTTCTCGTTCACTTGTTTCCGACAAACTCTCATATTGCATAAATTTTATCCTTCACTGGTTTCTGACACACACTCATATTACATTGAATTTTATCTTTCTCTTGTATCTGATACACTCATATTATCAAGAATTTCATCCCTCACTGGTTACTGACATACAAGTACTGCATTGAGTGTTATCGTTCACGGGTTTCTGAGACACTCATATTGCATTGTGTTATCTTCTACTGGTTCCTGATACTCTCATATCGCATTGAGTTTAATCCTTTACTGGTTTCTGACACACTCATATTGTTTCTGACACATATTATCCAGAGTTTCATTCAAATTGCATTGAGTGTTATCGTTCACTGGTTCCTAACACACTCTCATATAACATTTAGTTTTATCTTTCATTGGATCCTGACACATTGATTTGTCAGCGTTCACTGGTTTTTGGCACACTCCTAATTGTATTGAGTTTTATCCCTCACTGGTTTCTGACAAACATTCATACGGTATTAATTTTAAAATCTTCAATTGTTTCTCATACACTCTTTTACTGTTTTCTCACATTCTAATATCCCTCACTAGTTTCTCATATTGTTTTGAAAATTTTACCTCAATAGTTTCTCAAATACTTGCATATTGTATTTAGCTTTATATCACAATGGTTTCTCACACATTCGCATGTTTTTTTAAAGTTTATCCCCCAATCTTATTGAGGTTTATCCCATTTTGTTTCTCATAAATGTCATATTTTTTGTCTGACGGTCTCACTGATTACTGACACACTCATATTGTATTTAGTGTCATCTTTCACTGGTTTCTGACACACTCATATTACATTGTTTTATCATTCACTGGTTCCTCACACAGTTTAATCTTTCACTGCTCTCCAACACACTCTCATATTGCATGTTTTATCTTTCAGTTTAGGACACACTCATATTACATTGAGTGTTATATTTCACTGGTTTCTAACACACTCATATTGCATTGTTTTATCTTTCACTGGTTGCTGACACACTAATATTGCATTGTGTCACTGTTCATTGGTTTTATCATCTACCGGTTTCTGAAACGCTTTCATATGGCATTGATTTTTTCCTTCAATGGTTCCTCATGCACTCCTTTATTGTATTGAGGTCATCCCTCACTGGTTTCTCCCAAACTTTCATACTTTCATGTTCAAATTGTTCAAATTGTTTCTCACAGTGTCATATTGTTTTAATGTTTATCTCAGTCGTTTCTCACACGAACTGATATTCCTGATAGGTTTCTGACACTCATATTGCAGTGAGCTTTATCGTTCGCTTTTTACTGACACAGTATCATATTGCATGAGTTTCATCCTTCACTGGTTTCTGACAATGCAAATTGAGTGTGTCAGGAACCAGTGAAGGATAAGACTCAATGCAATATGAGTATATTTGCATTAAGTTTTATAGTTCACTGGTTTCTGACACACTCTCGCATTGCATGAGTTTCATCCTCTTCTTGTACCTGACACATATTTCATTGAGTTTTATCTTGTAGCTGATACATCCTCATATTGCATTGTATTATCCTTCACTGGTTACTGACACACTCTCATATTCCATTTAGTTTTATCTTTCATTGGTTTCTGCCACCTATTGCACTGTGTCATCATTTACTGGTTTTATCCTTCTGACAAACTTTCATACGGTATTGTTTTAATCTTCAATTGTTTCTCATACACTCTTTTGCTGGTTTCTCACACATTTTAATATTGTATTTAGGTTTTCACTCACTAGTTTCTCATTCTCTTTAATATTGTTTTAAAATTTCTACCTCATTGGTTTCTCATATACTCGCATATTATATTGAGTTTCATATCATAATGGTTTCTCACACATTCGCATGTTCTTTTGATGTGTATCCCATATTGCTTTCTCACACAATCTTATTGAGGTTTATCCCGCTTTGTTTCTTATAAAGTGTCATTGTTTTCAGGTTTATCCCTCACCAGTTTCTCTGACGAGTTCACTGGTTTCTGACACACTCTCATACATCCTGTTTTATCCTTCTCTGGTTTCAGACACACTCATATTACATTGAGTGTTATCTTTCACTGGTTTCTGACACACTCATATTGCATTCAGTTTTATCGTTCACTAGTTTCTGAGGCACTTTCATATGGTATTGATTTTATTCTTTAAAGGTTTCTCATGCACTCTTTTATTGTATTAAGGTCATCCACTAGTTTCTCCCAAACTTTCACATTGTGTAAATTTTCATCCCTGACTGGACTCTCACACTCCTATATAGTATTGACGTTTATGCAACGCTGGTTTCTTTAACACTTTTTTCTCACAGTGTCATATTGTTTTGATGTTTATCTCAGTTGTTTCTCACACGATCTGATATTGCATCGAGGTTAACACCTTATAGGTTTCTGACACATATTGCATTGTTTTATCGTTCGCTGGTTACTAACATACTCTCATATTGCATGAGTTTTATCCTTCACTGGTTTCTGACATATATATTTATTTCATTTCGTGTTTCCCTCACTGGTTTCTGACACATTGTCTAATCCTTCACTCATTTTGCATTGGTTTCTGACTCCCTCTCGCATTGCATGAGATTCACCCTTTCCTGGTATCTGACACATATTTCATCGAGTGTTATCTTTCACTAGTTTCTGACACATATTGCATTGTTTTATCCTTCACATAAGGCATTGAGTGTTATCGTTCATTTAGGTTTATCATTCATTTGTTACTGACACCTATTGCATTGTGTCAATGTTCACTGGTTTTTGACACACTCATATTGTATTGAGTTTCATCCTTCAGTTGTTTCTCATACACTCTTTCACTGGTTTCTCTCACATTCTAATATTGTATTTAGTTTCTCATTCTCTTTCATATTCTGAAATTTTTCCCCTCTGTTTTCTCAAATACTCGCATATTTTTTGATGTTTATCCCACATTGTATTGACGCTTCTACCATGCTGGTTTATCACACTCTAGTTTCTGACACACTCATATTGTATTGTTTTGTCATTCACAAGTTTCTGACACATATTGCATAAGTTTCTAACACTCGTATATCTTGTCGATGTTTATCCCTCATTGGATTTTCACATAATCAGATATTGTATTGAGGCTTATCCCTCACAGGTTCCAGTCATATTCTCATATTATCCCTTTCTGGTTTGTAAAACACACATATTGTATTTAGATTTGATCCACAATAGTTTCCCACACACTCATATTGTACTGAGATTTATCTGACTAGTTTCTCACGCTTTCTAATATTGTTTTGAGGTTCATCCTTCACTGATTCCTGACATAATCTCACATTGTATTGAGGCTTATCCTTCACTGATTTCTCACACATTTGCAGAGTGATTGAGGTTTATCTCTCATATAGGTTTTTCCTGCAGTGTTTTTTAATAAATTATCAAATTGTGTAGAGGTTTCCTTATTCCTCGCCGTCTCATACTGTATTGAGGTTTATCACTCTAGTTTTTCACAAACATATTATATTCCTGACTGGTTTCTTACACATTCCAATATTATATTGACGTTTATCCTGTGGATTATCACACTTTTATATTCAATTTAGGTATATCCCGTTTTGTTTCTCATAGTCACATTGTTTAGAGGTCTATCCCTCACTAGTTTCTCTCGCGATCTCATTTTGTATTGAAGTTTATTCCTCAGAGGTTTGTGACACTGGTTTCTGACACACTCATATTGCATGAGTTTTATCCTTCACTGGTTTCTTACACACTCATATTTAGTGTTATCTTTGACTGGTTTCTGACACTCATATAGAATTGAATTTTATCCTCCACTGGTTTCTGACACACTCATATTGCATTGTTTAATCGTTCTTTAAGTTTTATTCTCTGGTTTCAGACATACTGGTTTCTGCATATTGCATTGAGTTTTATCTTTCACTCATATAGTATTGATTTTTTCCTTCAATGTTTTCTCATGCACTCTTTCATTGTATTTAGGTTATCCCTCACTGGTTTCTCCCTTGCTATTTTCTCACAGTGTCATATTGTTTTGCTGTTTATCTCTCAGTTGTTTCCGACTCGATCTGATATTTTATCGAGGTTTACACCTCATAGGTTACTGACACACTCATATTGCATTGAGTTTTATCGTTCGCTGGTTTCTGACACTCTCATATTGAGTTTTATCCTTCACTGGTTTCTGACACACTCATATTCCTTCTAGTGTTATCGTTCACTGGTTTCTGACACACTCTTCCATTGCATGAGTTTCACCCTCTCCTAGTTACTGACACATGTTTCATTGAGTGTTATCTTATACTGATTACTGACACACACTCATATTGCATTATGGTTTCCCATAAACTAATATTGTACTAGTTTCACACACGTATTGTTTTGAGGTTGATCCTTCACTGATTCCTGACATAATCTAACATTGTATTCACTGATTTCGCACACATTCGCACAGTGATTGAGGTTTATCTTTCAGAGGTTTCTCAGACATATTCGTTGAGGTTTTTCCCACAGTGGTTTTTTTATATATTATCAAATTACTGGTTACTGGTTACTCGTAGTATCCTATTTTATAGAGATTTATCCCTAAGTGGTTTCTCTCAAACATTCATATTGAATAAATTTTCATCCCTGACTGGATTCTATCATTCTCCTATATAGTATTGACGTTTATACAGCACCGGTTTCTTCCACACTTTTTTCCCTTACTCTTTTCTGCGAGTGTCATATTGTTTATCACACTCATACGGTATTGTTTTATCCTTCACTGGTTCCCGACATTTCATTCAGTTTTTCTCTCACTGGTTCCTGACAAACTCATATTGCATTGTCTTATCTTTCACTGGTTTCTGACACACTCTCGCATTGCATGAGTTTCATGCTCTCCTGGTACCTGACACTCATATTTCATTGAGTTTTATCTTTCACTAGTTACTGACACTCTCTTATTGCATTGTATTATCTATCCTTCACTGGTTTCTGACAAACTCATATTGCATTGAGTGTTATCGTTCACTGGTTCCTAACACACTCTCATATTACATTTAGTTTTATCTTTCATTGGATCCTGACAAATTGATTTGTCAGTGTTCACTGGTTTTTGGCACACTCCTAATTGTATTGAGAAACCATTGTATTGTATTGAGAAATCCCTCACTGGTTTCTGACAAACATTCTTACGGTATTAATTTTAAAATCTTCAATTGTTTCTCATACACTCTTTTACTGTTTTCTCACATTCTAATATCCCTCACTAGTTTCTCATATTGTTTTGAAAATTTTACCTCAATAGTTTCTCAAATACTTGCATATTGTATTTAGCTTTATATCACAATGGTTTCTCACACATTCGCATGTTTTTTTAAAGTTTATCCCCCAATCTTATTGAGGTTTATCCCATTTTGTTTCTCATAAATGTCATATTTTTTGTCTGACGGTCTCACTGATTACTGACACACTCATATTGTATTTAGTGTCATCTTTCACTGGTTTCTGACACACTCATATTACATTGTTTTATCATTCACTGGTTCCTCACACAGTTTAATCTTTCACTGCTCTCCAACACACTCTCATATTGCATGTTTTATCTTTCAGTTTAGGACACACTCATATTACATTGAGTGTTATATTTCACTGGTTTCTAACACACTCATATTGCATTGTTTTATCTTTCACTGGTTGCTGACACACTAATATTGCATTGTGTCACTGTTCATTGGTTTTATCATCTACCGGTTTCTGAAACGCTTTCATATGGCATTGATTTTTTCCTTCAATGGTTCCTCATGCACTCCTTTATTGTATTGAGGTCATCCCTCACTGGTTTCTCCCAAACTTTCATACTTTCATGTTCAAATTGTTCAAATTGTTTCTCACAGTGTCATATTGTTTTAATGTTTATCTCAGTCGTTTCTCACACGAACTGATATTCCTGATAGGTTTCTGACACTCATATTGCAGTGAGCTTTATCGTTCGCTTTTTACTGACACAGTATCATATTGCATGAGTTTCATCCTTCACTGGTTTCTGACAATGCAAATTGAGTGTGTCAGGAACCAGTGAAGGATAAGACTCAATGCAATATGAGTATATTTGCATTAAGTTTTATAGTTCACTGGTTTCTGACACACTCTCGCATTGCATGAGTTTCATCCTCTTCTTGTACCTGACACATATTTCATTGAGTTTTATCTTGTAGCTGATACATCCTCATATTGCATTGTATTATCCTTCACTGGTTACTGACACACTCTCATATTCCATTTAGTTTTATCTTTCATTGGTTTCTGCCACCTATTGCACTGTGTCATCATTTACTGGTTTTATCCTTCTGACAAACTTTCATACGGTATTGTTTTAATCTTCAATTGTTTCTCATACACTCTTTTGCTGGTTTCTCACACATTTTAATATTGTATTTAGGTTTTCACTCACTAGTTTCTCATTCTCTTTAATATTGTTTTAAAATTTCTACCTCATTGGTTTCTCATATACTCGCATATTATATTGAGTTTCATATCATAATGGTTTCTCACACATTCGCATGTTCTTTTGATGTGTATCCCATATTGCTTTCTCACACAATCTTATTGAGGTTTATCCCGCTTTGTTTCTTATAAAGTGTCATTGTTTTCAGGTTTATCCCTCACCAGTTTCTCTGACGAGTTCACTGGTTTCTGACACACTCTCATACATCCTGTTTTATCCTTCTCTGGTTTCAGACACACTCATATTACATTGAGTGTTATCTTTCACTGGTTTCTGACACACTCATATTGCATTCAGTTTTATCGTTCACTAGTTTCTGAGGCACTTTCATATGGTATTGATTTTATTCTTTAAAGGTTTCTCATGCACTCTTTTATTGTATTAAGGTCATCCACTAGTTTCTCCCAAACTTTCACATTGTGTAAATTTTCATCCCTGACTGGACTCTCACACTCCTATATAGTATTGACGTTTATGCAACGCTGGTTTCTTTAACACTTTTTTCTCACAGTGTCATATTGTTTTGATGTTTATCTCAGTTGTTTCTCACACGATCTGATATTGCATCGAGGTTAACACCTTATAGGTTTCTGACACATATTGCATTGTTTTATCGTTCGCTGGTTACTAACATACTCTCATATTGCATGAGTTTTATCCTTCACTGGTTTCTGACATATATATTTATTTCATTTCGTGTTTCCCTCACTGGTTTCTGACACATTGTCTAATCCTTCACTCATTTTGCATTGGTTTCTGACTCCCTCTCGCATTGCATGAGATTCACCCTTTCCTGGTATCTGACACATATTTCATCGAGTGTTATCTTTCACTAGTTTCTGACACATATTGCATTGTTTTATCCTTCACATAAGGCATTGAGTGTTATCGTTCATTTAGGTTTATCATTCATTTGTTACTGACACCTATTGCATTGTGTCAATGTTCACTGGTTTTTGACACACTCATATTGTATTGAGTTTCATCCTTCAGTTGTTTCTCATACACTCTTTCACTGGTTTCTCTCACATTCTAATATTGTATTTAGTTTCTCATTCTCTTTCATATTCTGAAATTTTTCCCCTCTGTTTTCTCAAATACTCGCATATTTTTTGATGTTTATCCCACATTGTATTGACGCTTCTACCATGCTGGTTTATCACACTCTAGTTTCTGACACACTCATATTGTATTGTTTTGTCATTCACAAGTTTCTGACACATATTGCATAAGTTTCTAACACTCGTATATCTTGTCGATGTTTATCCCTCATTGGATTTTCACATAATCAGATATTGTATTGAGGCTTATCCCTCACAGGTTCCAGTCATATTCTCATATTATCCCTTTCTGGTTTGTAAAACACACATATTGTATTTAGATTTGATCCACAATAGTTTCCCACACACTCATATTGTACTGAGATTTATCTGACTAGTTTCTCACGCTTTCTAATATTGTTTTGAGGTTCATCCTTCACTGATTCCTGACATAATCTCACATTGTATTGAGGCTTATCCTTCACTGATTTCTCACACATTTGCAGAGTGATTGAGGTTTATCTCTCATATAGGTTTTTCCTGCAGTGTTTTTTAATAAATTATCAAATTGTGTAGAGGTTTCCTTATTCCTCGCCGTCTCATACTGTATTGAGGTTTATCACTCTAGTTTTTCACAAACATATTATATTCCTGACTGGTTTCTTACACATTCCAATATTATATTGACGTTTATCCTGTGGATTATCACACTTTTATATTCAATTTAGGTATATCCCGTTTTGTTTCTCATAGTCACATTGTTTAGAGGTCTATCCCTCACTAGTTTCTCTCGCGATCTCATTTTGTATTGAAGTTTATTCCTCAGAGGTTTGTGACACTGGTTTCTGACACACTCATATTGCATGAGTTTTATCCTTCACTGGTTTCTTACACACTCATATTTAGTGTTATCTTTGACTGGTTTCTGACACTCATATAGAATTGAATTTTATCCTCCACTGGTTTCTGACACACTCATATTGCATTGTTTAATCGTTCTTTAAGTTTTATTCTCTGGTTTCAGACATACTGGTTTCTGCATATTGCATTGAGTTTTATCTTTCACTCATATAGTATTGATTTTTTCCTTCAATGTTTTCTCATGCACTCTTTCATTGTATTTAGGTTATCCCTCACTGGTTTCTCCCTTGCTATTTTCTCACAGTGTCATATTGTTTTGCTGTTTATCTCTCAGTTGTTTCCGACTCGATCTGATATTTTATCGAGGTTTACACCTCATAGGTTACTGACACACTCATATTGCATTGAGTTTTATCGTTCTCTGGTTTCTGACACTCATATTGAGTTTTATCCTTCACTGGTTTCTGACACACTCATATTCCTTTTAGTGTTATCGTTCACTGGTTTCTGACACACTCTTCCATTGCATGAGTTTCATCCTCTCCTAGTTACTGACACACACTCATATTGCATTATTTTATCCTTCACTGCTTTCTGACACACTCATATGGCATTGTTGGTTACTAACACACTTTCATATTCCTTGGTTTCTGACACACATTGCATTGTCATCGTTCACTAGTATCTGACAAACTCATATTGCATTGAGTTTTATCATTCACAAGTTTTTGACACTAGTTTCTTATGCATTCTCATTTTGCATTGTTTTATCCTTCAGTGGTTTCTGACACACATATTGAATTGAGTTTTATCCTTCACTGGTTTCTGACACACTCATATTGCACTGAGTTTTATCGGTCACTGGTTCCTGACATACTCTTATATTGCATGAGTTTTGTCTCTCTCTGGTTTCTGACACATATTGCATTGAGTGTTAGCTTTCACTGGTTTCTAACACACTGAGCGTTTAAATCTCTATGGTTTCTAACACATTCGTATATCTTGTCGATGTTTATCCCTCATTGGTTTCTAACACAATCAGATATTGTATTGAGGCTTATCCCTCACACGTTCGTCTTCTCATATTATATTATTCTGGTTTGTAAAACTGGTTTCTGACACACCCATATTGCATTGTGTTTAAATATCTATGGTTTTTAACACATTCGTATATCTTGTGGATGTTTATCCCTCACACAATCAGATATTTTATTGAGGCTTATCCCTCACACGATCCAGTCATATTCTGGTTTGTAAAACACTCATATTGTATTGAGATTTGTTCCACAATGGTTTCTCACACATTCTCATATTGTACTGAGATTTATCTGACTATTATTCTTTTGAGGTTCATCCTTCACTGATTCCCGACACAATCTCACATTGTATTGAGGCTCATCCTTCACTGATTTCTCACACTCGCACAGTGATTGAGGTGTATCTCTCAGATGTTTCTCAGACACATATTCTTCGAAGTTTTTCCCGCAGTGGCTTTTTATATATTATCAAATTGTTTAGAGGTTTCAGGTTCCTCGCAGTCTCATATTGTATTGAGGTTTATCCCTCACTGGTTTCTCACAAACTCTCACATTATATTAATATTTTTCCCTGACTGGTTTCCCACACACTTTAATATTCAATTTAGGTTTATCCCGTTTTATTTTGAGGTTTATCCATCACTAGTTTCTCTCACGATCTCAGAGGTTTCTGACACACTCATATTGTAATGAATTTTATATTTCACTGATTTCTGACACACTCATATTACAAGTTTTATTCTTTAGTGGTTACTGACTCTCATATTGTATTTAGTTTTATCTTTACTGGTTACTGACACTCATAATGCATTGAATTTTATCCTTCATTAGTGACTGACACACTCATATTGCATTCACATTGTTATTGTTCACTGGTTCCTTACACACCATTGAGTTTTATCATTCAATGATTTCTGACACACTCATATTGCATTGTTTGATCATTCACTGGTTTCCGACACACTCATATTGCATGAGTTTTATCCTTCTCTGGTTTCAGACACACATTTACATTGTTATTGTTAACTGGTTCCTGATACACTCATATACCATATACCGGTTTCTGACACACTCATATTGCATTGTTTTATCTTTCACGGGTCCTGACACACTCATATTTCTTTGGTTCTGACACACTTTCATATGGTATTGATTTTTTCCTTCAATGGTTTCTCATGCACTCCTTAATTGTATTGAGGTTTCCCTCTGGTTTATTTTCATCCCTGACTGGATTCTAGCACACTCCTATATAGTATTGACGTTTCTTCCACACTTTCATATTGAATTTATGTTTATCCCTTACTGTTTTTTCAGTTTTGATGTTTTTCTCAAACATTCTAGGTTTATCCCTCACTAGTTTCTTATTCTCTCATATATTTTTGAAATTTTTCCCTCACCGGTTTCTGAAATATTGTATTGATGGATTCTCACACATTCGCATTGGTTTCTCACACAATCCGATTGAGGCTTACCCCTCATTGGTTATTGACATATTCTCATATTGTATTGACGTTTATACCACACACTCATTGTATTGAGGTTTGTTCCACAATGTTTTATCACACATATTGTACCGAGATTTATCTCTTTCTAGTTTCTCACACACTCTGATATTGTTATGTGGTTCATCCTTCACTGTTTTCCTGACACAATCTCACAAATTTTTCACACATTCACATATTCATTGAGGTCTTTCCCGCATTAGTTTTTTATATACTAGGAAATTATGTAGAGGTTTATCCCTCATTGGTATCTCGCAGTCTCATATTATATTATATTATATTGATATTTATCCCTGACTGGATTCTAAAACACTCCTTTATTGTATTGGCGTTTATCCCCTACTTGTTTCTCACAAGGTATCATATTGTTTTGAGGTTTATCCCTCACTGGTTTCTCACACGATCTGATATGGTAATGAGGTTTACACCTAACAGGTTTCTGATACAATCATATTGCATTGAGTTTTAATGTTCACTAGTTTCTTTCACACTCATATTGCATTGAGTTTTATCGTTCACAAGTTCCTATATTGTATTGGCGTTTATCCCCTACTGGTTTATCGCTCACTGGTTTCTCACATATTGCCTTGAGTTTTATCCTTCACTGGTTACTGACACTCATATTGCATTCAGTTTTTTCCTTCTCTGGTTACTGACACACTCATATTGCATTGCGTGTTATCTTTCACTGGTTACTGACACACTCGTACTGCATTGTGTTATTATTCACTGGTTTCTGACACACTCTCATATTGCATTGAGTTTTATTCTTCACTGGTTCCTGACATTCATATTGCATTGAGCGTCATCGTTCACTAGTTTTTGACATATTGCATTGAGTTTTATCCTTCACTGGTTTCTGACTTTTAATCTTCATTGGTTTCTCATACACTCTTTTATTGTATTGAGGTTTATCCCTCAGTGCTTTCCCACACACTCTAATGTTGTATTTAGGTTTATCCCTCATTGGTTTCCCATTCTTTTTCATATTGATTTGAAATTTTTGCCTCACTGGTTTCTCACATACTTGCATATTGTATTGAGCTTTATATCTCTATGGTTTCTAACACATTCGTATATCTTGATGTTTATCCCTCATTGGTTTTTCACACAATCTGATATGGTTTGTCACAAAGTCTCATATTTTATTGAGGTTTGTTTCACAATGGTTTCTCACACACTCTCATATTGTACTGAGATTTATCTTAGTTTCTCACATTCTTTAATATTGTTTTGAGGTTGATCCTTCACTGATTCCTGACACAATATCACATTGTATTGAGGCTTATCCCTCACTGATTTCTCACACACTCATATTGCATTGTTTTATAGTTCACTGGTTTCTGACATACTCTCATATTGCCTGAGTTTTATCCTTCTCTAGTTACATTGAGGTTTATATCTCAGAGGTTTCTCACACACTCATAATCATTAATGTTTTTCCCCACAGTGACTTTTTATATATTATCAAATTGTTTAGAGGTTTCTGGTTTCTCACAAACTCTCATATTATACTCCTATATTGCATTAACGTTTATCCCTCACTGGTTTCTCTCACATTTTTATATTTTGTTTCTCACAAAGTGTCATATTGTTTTGAGGTTTATTCCTCAATAGTTTCTCTCACGATCTCATGTTGTATTGAGGTTTCTCACACACACAGCAGTGGTTTTTCATATAATATCAAATTATGAAGAGGTTTATCCCTCACTGGTTTCTCGCAGTCTCACAAAATCTATATTGTATTGGCGTTTATCCCACACTTTCATATTGAATTTAGGTTTATCCCTCACTGGTTTCTCACATCTGATATTGTAATGAAGTTTACACCTAACAGGTTGCTGACATACTCATATTGCATTACACTGGTTCCTGATACACTGAGTTTTATCGTTCACAAGTTTCTTTAAGAAAATATATTTAACTGCGAAGATTACCAAAAATTCCTTATAATTCAAATAACCTTAGAAAATATCAAATAGTGCTTTCCTTAACTCGATTAATAAAAACCGAAACACATTCTTCTTAAATTGTAATAATTGTTTACACTTTAATAACCCCAAAACTATTTTTCATGCCGACTAGTTTTCAGCATAAATAGACTTTGTATTAAAGTTTTAAGGATATCCTTTCATATGAGAAATTCCAAAAAAAATCAGTGTTCTTTTTATAAAAAAATATTTTTTCTTTAAAACTATAATGTAGCATACGTGAAACGCGTCGAAACCAAATAATCAGGATAGATATAAAGAAATTTGGGCTTAAAATGACCTGATATTTTTGAAATCTTTCTCATATAGCGAGATTTCCTTGAAAACTTTAATAAAAGGACTATTTCTTATACTGAAAACTAATCTAGGCTTGATATATAGTTTTAGTGACATTTTAAGAAGATTGTTGCATTCTTTTAGTTCTCATTAATCGAGTATATCCCGGTCAAGGAAAGCATTATTTGATAGTTTCTATGATTATTTGATTTATAGAAGAGTTTTCTTTGGCAAAAAATACCCAGCAATTTTTTGTAATATCATGAAACAGTAATTACAGCTATTTTCTATGAAAGTCTATTCAGACTTTCTTAGAAAATTCAGAATAAGAAATATTTCTCACGTTGAATATTAATCTGAGCTGTAATTACTGTTTCACGATAACTAAAACCTGTAACTGATTATTACCAGTTAAGAATCAAATAAGGGAAGGAAAATCAAATATCTTTCTATGATCCTTACAATTATAAAAACATGCAAATAGTTCTTTATAATAGTTTAAGCGAAAATATTTAATTAAGAGTAGTTTTTGGCAATCTTTTCAGGTGACTATATTCTCATCAAAACAGTATAAGGACCATTTCTCTTGCTTAAATTATGGTTTAGGAAGATTTTGTCATTCATTCGGTTTGTATTGATTAGGAAGCATAATCGAAAATCATCCTTTAATATTTCTAATATAGACGCATTTATTTGAAAGCTTCACTATATACTAGTTCTCATGCTGAATACTAATCTGAACTTGAATTTCTATTGAAGAGTCATTGTGGATTGTAACATGGTTTTGTCATTCATTCCATTCGTATTAATTTGGTATATATTTGCCAAAGTACAATTTCATATTTACATGAAATATATCAAATATAGAGGCGTTTATTCCAGTTTCAAAGAAAATGATATGGGCTTAAATTACGGTTTCAAGATCATTATAGCCTGTAATTGATAATTGCATTTTAAGAAGATTGTTATTTATTCAATTTGTGAACTGAGAAGCATACTCAGAAATAATCCATACTTATTTCCAGTAATTTCCTTCAAAACTTCGGTATACAGACTAGTTCTCATGTTTGTAATTAATGATTTCGCTTTATGATGATTGTTTCATTTATTTCATTCATATCTGCCTAAGGATGCATATATGAATATATTCTCGTAAATTGTTTCAAGGATAATATTTTTGAAAGATACAGTTTATGGAGCGAGAATATACTTCCAATATTTGTTCTCATATGAACATATTTCCTTCAAAACTTCATTATAAGAATTATCTCTCCTGAATAGCGAAATGTGCTTAAATTACTTTGTCATTAGAAAATGTGATTAATGATTATAGTTTCGTATTAATCGGGTATATATCGGACAAGGGAAGCATGAATAATCTTTCATGTTGCAGGTTTATTGACTACAAAATAGTAATTAAAGATCCGATTTATATTCAACATAAGAAATGTTTCTTATATTGAATTTTCTAGGGAAATCCATTCGACTGAAAATATCACCAATAATTGCAGAGTATTTATTTGCTAAAGAAAACTTTCACTTATAAAACTTTTAATTTCAATGATAAAAGATTTCTATAATTCAAATAATCATTGAATATATTAAATAATGCTTTCCTTAATCTTTTTTTTTCTTGATAGTTTTATAAATGTTTTCTTTATCAAAAATACCCTGCGATTTGTGGCAATATTCTCAGTTGAATAGATTTTCTTGACATAAATAAGTAAAAGAAATATGTCTCATGTTGAATACAGACCTGGCTTTAATCACGGTTTCGTGGTTCTTAAAACCTGTACCTAATGATTACATTTTACAAATAAATCGAAAACGTAAATAAATGCCGATTTGTATTCAGCATGAAAACTAATCCATACACTGATGTTTTCATGAAAATGGCTGGTTATTACTTAGCCCAAAAGGACCTTTTCTTTACAAACTGTAATTTCTCATATTGAAACATTTCTAAATAGAAGTGAAAATGGATATCTGATTATGCTTCTCATTTAATACTAACCGAATGAATGACAATCTAGAAATCAATTACATGCAATTATGAACCATGAAACCATCACTCAAGCCCTGATTAGGTATTTCTTGGCAAAAGACTGAAATAATCATGGAAATATCTAGTCACCTTAAACTGCCAGATTAGTATTTAGCATGAAAACTAGTCCATATAATAATGTTTTCAAGAAAGTTGCTAGTTATTTTCTTGCCTAAAAGAAACTTTTCTTTTCAAACTGTAATTTCTCATGAAACTTTTCGATACTAGAATGAATATATGATTATGCTTCTAGGTTAATACGAACCGAATGAATGACAATCATAAAATTTAGTAATCAATTACATGCAATAGTGAAAGTAATTTCCCATGTTTGAACCATAACGTAGAAGTTTAAATATCTGTTTGAAATGCTTTAGTAATATATATAAATCTTCTTCCAGATATGACAAAAACATATTAAAAAGAAATAATCGATTACAACATTATGGCTCCTAAAGAGTAATTTAAGCCTAAATTAGTATTTATTATTTCTTCCATATACTTGAGTTTTCAATGAAATTGGCCAATACATACCAGATTAATATGAACTAGATAGAGGAAAATCTTGAAATCAGATTATTTTATGTTAGGTTACACAAGGTTGGCTATGTTGTTCGGTTAGGTTAGGTTAGCTTAGGTTGGGTTTGGTGAGATTAGGTTTGGTTTGGTTAGGTTAGGTTATGTTATATTAAGTTAGGTTAGGTTAGGTTATGTTAGGTTAGGATAGAATACATTAGGTCAGGTAAGGTTAGCGTGAATTAGGTTAGGTTATGTTAGCCTAAGTTGGGTTGCGTGAGATTAGGTTTGGTTACTATGCGTTATTTTAGGTTACGTTAGGTTAGGTTAGGTCATGTTAGGTTAGTTTAGGTTAGGTCAGGTAAGGTTAGCATGAATTAGGTTAGGTTAGGGTAGTTTATGTTATGTTATGTTAGGTTAGGTTTTGTTACCTTTTTTTTTAAAGATTTAATGTTACATGATGAATTATCGATGAATAAATGATAAAATCTTAAGATGTAATTGCTGATTACAGATCTTAATGACCAAGAAATTACTGTATAAATATATTAGTATTCAGGTTTAGATATATTCCTGATACTAAAGGTTTTAGAGAAAACTTGTCACCGGCCGGTTATTTTTTTAGCCCCATTAATATTTGTAATGAAAATGATGACACATTCTATATATGAAATAATGGTGGAATATGTAATTACTGATAATTTAAGAAGCCCAAACAAATTTTTAGATAAAACTATGAAATATAACAATGAAACTCTTCAATACTTGACATAATTTAAGAAAATATCCCGATTTATAAGAATGGAATACATGACAATCACCTAAAAAAGAAATCAGTAATTAAAATCCTTAAATAAACCGAAGCAGTAAATATATAAAAATGTTTTCAAGAAAGTTGCTGGTTATTTTCTAGCTTTAAAGAACTTTTTCTTGTCAAACTGTAATTTTTCATGAAACTTTTCGATACTAGAAATGAAAATGAATATCTGATTATGCTTCTAGGTTAATACGAACCGAATGAATGACGATCATATAATTTAGTAATTTAGTAATCAATCACCGTTACTCAAGCATGATAAATAGGTATTTTTGAGCTAAAACCGAAATAATTATTGAAAATATATTATTTTGTTTTCTTTGGCTGATATACAACAGGAAAGTAATTTAAGCATAGAATTGAAATCGGCAGGAGCAATATTTCTAATAAAGAATAGATAATGAAAAAAATACTAAAAATGCTATCTTTAACCAAAAAAAATCTCAGAACTGTTACATTAGATTAGGTTCGGTTAGGTTAGGTTAGGTTAGGTTAGTTAAGGTTATGCTATGTTATGTTTGGTTAGTTTAGGTCAGGTTATACTAGGTCAGGTAAAGTTAGTCTAGGTTTAGTTTGCTAAGTTTAGTTTAGGTTAGGTTAGGTTAGTTTATGTTGTTATGTTATGTTATGTTATGTTATGTTATATTAGGTTAGGTTAGGTTAGGTTAGTTTAGGTTAGGTCAGATAAGGTTTGGTTAGGTTTGGTTAGTTTAGGTTAGGTTAGGTGAAGTCAGGTTAGGTCGGATGAGGTTTGGTTAGATTAGGTTAGGTTAGGTTAGGTTAGGTTAGGTTAGGTTAGGTTAGCATGAATTAGGTTAGGTTAGGTTATCTTTTCTTTAAAGATATAATGTTACATGTTGTAATGTTTCTATAACTCAAATTATCGATGATATCAAATAATGCTTCTTTCCACCAGGATATGCTCATTTAATACGAATTGAATAAACGATAAAATCTTCTTAAGATGTAATTACTGATTACAGATCTTAATAAATATAATTGTATTAAGCTTGAGATATATTCCTGATACTAAAGGTTTTAGGGAAAACGTCACCGGAGAACGATACCAGAGATTGCTGGCTATTTTTTAGCCCCAGAAAATGTTTTTATAAAATATTCATATTTGTAATAAAAAATAATCGAGGAATATGTCTAATTATTCTTTCTTTGGATAATATAATCCCGATTAATACAAACCGAATACAAGTAATTACTGATCATTACATGTCCAAACAAATTTTTCGGTAGAGTTATGATATTTAGCAATGAAACTCTTCAATACATGGTATGATTTAGGAAAATATCCTGATTAATACGAACCGGTGACAATTACTAAATCTAGTAATCAATTATATCCAATAATGACTTTGAAACCATCACTCAAGCCCAAAACAGTATTCAGCATGATAAATCGTCTTTTAAAGGAATATTTATTATCTGAATAAAATACCAATTATTAAAATCATTAGATAAACCGAAAACGTAAATAAATGCGATTTGTATTTAGCTTGAAAACTATATAGTGATGTTTTAAAGAAAATTGCTGGATAGGTTAGGTTTGGTTAGGTTAGGTTAGGATAGTTTTGAAAAAAAAAATCCAAAATTTCTTTTATGACCCAAAAATAGCATAAAGCTCGTCGATATCAAATAATCATAGAAAATATATGGTGCCATTGGCTGATAATGCCAAGATTACTTTTTTCTTTGATGAAACGCTTCAATTCATGAAAAATTTCATAAAAATATCTAATTTTCTTTTCTTTGGCCATTATGTATCAAATTAAAACAAATGGAATTGATAATTTTAAGACTATTATTCTATACAATCCTTAATGACTCCAAAACAGAAATTGAAGCCAAGTTTAATTTCAGTATCAGAACTGGTTTTCTAGGAAACATGTTTATACTAGAAATAATAATTGATAATTTCTGATTATGCTTCCTTATTAATAAGAACAGAATAAATGACAAAATATTCCTTATGACAATATTCCTTATTAGACGAAAAATTAAGTGATCTTAAAATGTAATCATAAAGTAATGTCTCCTTATTCTAGAGTAGAAATAGTCCTTATACGGAAGATTTCAATAAAGTCTATTCATAATAGAATAATATTTGTAATGCTTTAGGTTAAATTTTGTTAGATTATGTTAGGTTAGGTTGGGTTAGGCGAGGTTAGATTAGGTTAGGTTAGGTTACGTTACGTTACGTTACATTACGTTAGGTTACGTTAGGTTACGTTAAGGTAGTCAGGTAAGGTTCACATATTCGTATTTACAGGCCTTAAAGATCAGAAAAAAGTATCTTATGCCCATTTTGCTATTCAAAACTAAAGATAATCCTTATGTTTTCAAAGAAATTTATTCATATGAGAACAAAATTGGAGGCATTTTCCAGCATTAGATATTTCTTTGAAATATTTCAAGTTTATTACAGTTTTGAAAATAAAAATTAATCTCGGCTTAAATAACGGTTCCAGGGTAATTTTAGCCTGTAATTAATGATTACATTTTAAGAAGACTCATTTATTCAGTTTGTATTAATTGTGAAGCATATCAGAAATTATCCATTATTATTTCTAGT
>JAYMFT010320840.1:0-10004 GCA_038088735.1 Panulirus argus | reverse complement strand
TTGAATCGGAAACGTGAGTGGAGATTATAGTTAGATATGAAAAAGGGACTAGTGAGAACATCATTAGACAACTGTGTTTCAGAGAGAAGTAAGATATTGGGAGAGGTACTAGACAGATGATGCTCAGCTGAGGAGAGGTTACTATAGAGACCACGAATGTTAATATAGTAAACAGAAAAAGAGGAAGGTCTCATAGAGAGGGAAAGGTCGTGGGAGGGGCCGGTACTACTACTGCTAGAGCCATCCCTCTCATTGGCAGTAGAGTCAGGCTGAAACTTGGAGATTCTTAGCACCCTATGATACCGGGACTAGGGGCCATTCTATAACAGTTCTTGAAGAGAAAATTTGGAAAGTGTGAGTTAAGCAGGTGCCAGAGGTGTGGGTTGAGCAGATGCCAGAATGGTGGGTTTGGGAGGTGTGGGTTTAGCAGGCGCCAGGAGGGTGGGTTTGGAGATGTGGGTTTTTGAAGTGTAGGTTGAGACAGTGCCAGAGGTGGGGTTTATGAGGTGTGGATTGACCAGGCGGCAGAGGGGTAGGTTTTCGAGGGGGTGGGTCGATAAGGTGCTAGCAGGGGGTGTGTTTATCACAGAGGGAACGAGTGGGTAGTGGGCCACGATAATGACATGTACTTCACCACCACTCGTGCAGCACACAGCCTTCCAAAAGACTGGCGCACGGGAACTGCAGAGACTGACTTGCGCTTAACGAGGCGGGGGAGAGGGTGCTGGGGCTCAAGTGCCTCACGGGAATTACTGGCCCAGCTCTCAACACGACACAAGTGGGGCGCTGTACGCGTGGGGCTCCTGCATCTTGTCCCAGGGGTAGGAATAAAGCTCTTACTGGTCCCCCACCTCAGGGAAGTTTGTGATTATCTTGCGTACAGTCACAGGACCAGTATTTGTGATTTCCCTCTTTTGATGTTGCCTCAACACGTCGCCATTTTAGCTCGAGAGCCAGAGTTTTGTGGCCAGGCTGGTCGTTGTGTGGTGTTGCCTCCACCAGAAGAGGGAGTTAGGAATCTGGACTGGACGGGGCAGGAGGCGCGAAGGGTTCGCAGTGACATGACTTTCGGCGGTAGGCGAGGCTTCAGCCCGGTAGGAGGGCGATGGTCATTCGTTGAGGCCAGAGGGATCCGCCCTGGCCACTGTGTACACACAGGCTGGTGACCCACAGGATGAGGTGTTGAGGCTGATGAGGGAAAAATTCAGACGTCCGAGTGAAGAGAAATTTTGTATATTGTGTAGTTCGCATGTTAGGCCAGACCAAGTACTGTGCCCAGACCTTCCTCGCCTGCCTACAGGCAGGATATAGATATGTTAGAGGCAGTACAACGGAGGCTGACCCCAGCCTAACCCTTGTAGTGTTACGTCATGATGACAGCACCAGCCTACCCATGGATGTCACATCATAAAGACGTCACCAGCATGACCTTATGATATTAGCAGGGTCTATGATTTCACTAGCCTGACTGGGATGGTCGCTAGGGGTCATGATGACGTCATCATTCTGATCGTAGGAATGTCACTGCGGGTCATGATGACGTCAGAAACCTGGTTTTGTCACACGGGATCATGTTGGAAAGAAGCAGAAGCGAACCCACAGAGTGGAGGAAGAGAAATTATTTGTTACAATTGTGGATTACTGGAAGGACCCGCTCCAGGATGTGGTTAAGGACAGATCCCCAGAAGTGTTCATGAGACACCAGACGAGAGGCTACAGCAGTTCAGGGATGATGTTCACAAGAGACAACCTCGATAAACCCCAGACGCTTGTTACCCGTGTTGTGTGTATGTCGTTATCTGTTTACATAGTAGAGAGAAAGTTTACACTCGTGAATTCAGAGTTGAATGATTTACCTTATTCCATTCATCCATTGCTCTGATACTAAAGAAATAATTATAAATTTTTCTTACAAGTTTCTTGCTTATTTTCTCGTTATGGCCTCTGGTTGTCCTGTCTCTGCATATTTCGAAGAATTGTTCACTGTCGACATTATCAAACTGGTCAAGACATATGAAGGCTATGATCAAGTCACCACTTAATCTTTCCTCGTCCATGATGGGCAAATTTATAGGCTCTGGCCTCGCACTGTAACTCATTTGTCTTTATTCTGGTATCATCTTAGTTGTCCTTCTCTGGACCTTCTCTATTAGCTCTTTATGCTTCTTCAATTGAGTTGACCAAACCGGAACCAGAAACATATTTCAGAGAGGCGGGAGGGACTGTGTGTTGGAGAGGAAGGTGTGTGTGGGTGTCCAGGGGAAGTACCGCCTCAACTTACCTGCTGGTGCTGTGGCCTTGAACTTGCGGCAGTTAGTAGGCTTCCGCTGGTGATGTGGACGACCGTCCTGCTCAGTGAAGTGGTTGCCTCACGGCCATCGCGAGTCATAACTCACGAGCAGTGGGTTCGCCTCAGGAATTGCTGTATTCCTCGATCACCCTGGCACCTGTCATGATTGTTTCGTACCTATGATTTTTTGCCCCTGGGCGGGACCTCTGACGCGGGTGTAGACCCACGAGCTCCGAGCCTTGTGCTTGGCTAGCTGCTCCGTGGACGTCACTCAGCGTGTTCCCTTGATGTACGTGTTTGCTGTATGTGCTGCATAAACATTGTCATCTCCCAGTCCCTCCACCATCCCGCCTGGCGACAGCCTCCACGAGAGGGTCTAGAGGCGGATCCTGTCACGTGGGATGTCCCCGTATTTACCCCATCATACTGATGTTTCTACAACTGGCCAGGAAGTAATTTGGCGTTGTATATTTCGCGCTAAGGATTGGTAGATTTGACCAAAGTTAATTCTGTGTTTTTAGTAAAACCCAGATTGTTTCCAAGAGATGAGATATTAATAAATCTTTATTAAGAAATTTCTGAGAACTTTAACGCACGCGCTCGCTATGTTATCGGTATGCAGCCGTGCGTGCGCGCGTACGATTACACAAGTGATGTAACGATTACACCACGGTGGTTGTAACAGTAGTGTAACTGTTACCGTTACTGACCGTGAGTCATCAGGGGTTCGCCCGGGGCCGGGACTGCATGAGTTCGAATCCTGCGCGCGGCAGTCGGCCCACAAGTAATTCTAGCAGTTCATCCTTCCTTCGCGTCTGGTCTGTAAATGGTTACCTAGCTTTAGGCTGGGGTGTGAGTGTGTATATTATACACACAGAGGAGTAAAAACATGATGTATGTATGCAAGATTAAGAGAAGGGGTAACACGGGTGTAAAACTCTCTTCCCGTAACACACATGGTAATCATAAATAGTAATCAGGCACACACACACACACACACACACACACACACACACACACACACACATGTTCAGCAAGTTGTTCGCATGTTGCTACAGGTCAAGATTAGAATCATACCCATCTCCAGTTTGGTCACTGCACTTACCGAAGCACAAAGAACTGAATGAAGGTCCAGAGGAGAGCAACGAAGATGATCCCCAACGGAGAGGAGTTAAATTTCTTCACCATGGAAGAATGAAAAGTGAGGGGTGACCTGATCACACCCTTTGACTCTTGAACTAGATTTATGAACAAACGATTAAAGAACTTTTCGAAAGATACAGGGATAGAACAACTAAAAGACATAACATGAAATTAAGCAAAAAACTTTCAGAAAAGATATAAAGAAGTACTTTCATAGTATATGCCTGGTGCATGGATGGAAGAGACTGAAAGAGGATGTAGTACATAAGGACAGCGTGTAGAAGTTCAGAAAGCTGTTTGATAGTGTGGAAGGTTGAACAGACAGGGCCTTACGGGTGTACAGTAGATATTTGCACATACCTGGCATCACGCCATATAAACAGAGGGAGAGCGATAGCGAAGTGCAGAGACTGAGGCAGATGAACAGATGCAGCCAGTGAGAGGAGAGTTGAGGGAGGTAGCGGGCGTGCACGGCATATCCTCCAACCCAGTCATTTGTGTCAGCAGACACTGATGGTGTCCCCGCCTCGTTGGCTGTCTCCCCGCCTGGCTGCCTCTGTTGGTTCCCCGGGATGGTTGCTGTCGTCGCTGCAGCTGACACCAGGATGACCCTGCGAGAAGAGATTTCAGTGTGTAAACACAACGCTGTGTGTCTGTTCTCTGGGTGTTCATTGGCTCTTGTGTATGCGAAACATTGGCTGGCTCGTGTATACGTAATTGCTCGCTGGTTGTACTGCATCGTGTCTTGTTATGGACCTCCAGTTGTCTCAAGATGTTGAATCGATGCTCTAGACCTGGTGCGCCATCTTGTTAGTGAGGAATTAATTGCTAGTGTGGTGAATGCTGGCAGAGGCTTCTTTACTCTAAACTTTCCTTAAACTTCAATGACATTCATTTTGTTTTTAAGAGATTTCGCAGCGATTGATGTTTATATCCACATTTGCTGTAGAGTATCGGTAGCGCTCCTGTCCTTTACATAAAACTGTAGATTAATTTACATATTGCTTTTCCAGTAAACGTGCACGAGGTTGATGGTAAATGTTGGTATGTAAAGTAGGTGGCCGTGTCGTGGTGCCTCTGTTCTTGACGTCCTGAATGGACCAGATGTCCACCATATCCTCTGGGTGAAGGTTAACCTTACCGTAGCACATTGTTAATCTGTACACATGACCAATTATCAGATACATCAAATTATTCTAGTATTAATGGAGGTAAGACGGCTGAGGCTGTACGCTCACCGTACGCCCATGACGAGGTAACCTTGGCTCAGCGCCCAGGTGGTCATTCACGTGTTGGGTGTCAGTGTGTAATGAACCGCTTTCACTCCCGCTCGCTACGGCGTGACACAGGGTAAGGCTTCTCGTGTGTCGGGTAATGCTCCCCCACCTTTACCTCAGAGCGTGAGACGTGTTGCTAGTCACTCAGTGGTGCATGCCGCCTCTCCCCTACCCTCAGAACATGAAACGTATGTATATATTATGTGGGATTGGGAGGTCCTTTACCCCGATAGCTCGGTCCTGAACCAAGGTGTGTTGCTCACACAAGCTGTCGGAGGCCGCGGCCCGTGGTCGACGAGAATGATTCTGAAGGTAACAGCGTCATTAGTTGAGGCAACAGCGTCATATTGATGTCGGCAGCGGCAGTCGGGAGGACATCAGTATTCACGTTAAGTGCGCCGGCAGCAGTAGTAAGTCCAGCGGTGTCGTTGGCATGAGACAGTAACGTCTGTAGATGTCTGTTGGCCAGGTTAGTGGCATCACTGTAATGAAGGGGAAGGGCAGCAGTGCCACTGATAGGGAAGGTGAAGGGAAGTAGTGCTACTGTAAGTGAAGGTGAGGACAACAGTATAGTTAGTATAGCTTGCACCGTCCGTGGTGATCATGGTGAGCGGCAGCAGCGTCAGTAAGTTTACCCACTCCCCAACCCACACACACCCTTCACACCTGCTGCCGCTACTCCACACCTCGGGTGTCGTGTGGGTAACTGCCCCCTTCCCTCACTGATGGTTATCTGACCCCGCTCCTCTGTATACTCTTGTCCTCAGCTGGTGTTTCGCCTTGGCCTCAGGCGGGGTATACTCTTACCCTCAGTCTTGTCCTCAGCCACTGTATGCTCTTGCCGTCAACCTTTGTATACTCCTTTCCTCAACCACTGTATACCTAATGCCCTCAGCCAATGCATACTCTTGCCCTCAGCCAGCGTATATTGTTGCCCTATGTCGATGTGTATTGTGTATTAATGGAGACGTGCGCCTTAGTAATCTTGTGAATAATACTCGCATTGCTGCATGTTATATTGAACATTACGTTCGTCGTATGTAGATGATAAATTTGCATATAACATTTATAATTAAAGGTGTGGACCGAATATATAAGGCCTGGGGGACTTACCATTGGGATATTGCACCCCGTCTCGGAGGGCCGTCTGAGACGGTGTTGTTACGACGAATGTCGACCTCATTGTTACCTTGTTTTATGTCACCCAAGGACATGTTGTGAGGTTCTTATAACCAATGTGTGGATTCGTACAGCTATGGTGTGAGGTTCATACAGTCCCGGTGTGAGGTTCACGTAGCCACGGTGTGGGGTTCATACAGCCACCGCTCCAGGTTCACACTGGTGTCACTCGGGGCAACTGGTGTTATCTTGGGATTACAAAGGTGACCCCGGGGTGGAAGGTAGGGTTCAGTGTGCCCTGGAAGCGTGACCCCGGGGTGAAGGAGAGGTTTGCCTTGGGGCTAGAATGGTGGTACTGGGGTGGAGTGGAGGGTTCAGTATCTTCTGGAGGCTGAAAGGTTGACCCAGGGATAAAGGAGAGGGTTTCTTAGGATTAGGAAGGTGGCCTTGGGTTGGGGGAGGGAGTTCAGTGTGTCCTGGGGGCTTGATGTTTGACCCCTGGGTGAAGGGGAGTTTTTCCTTGGGGCTAGAATGGTGGCACTGGGGTGGAGGGGAGGGTTCAGTGTGTCCTAGGGCTGGATGTGTGATCCTGGGATGAAGGAAAGGGTTTTAGGAGACAGGAAGGTGACACTAGTTGGAGGAGAGGGATCAGTGTTTCCTGGGGGCTGGAACGTTGATTTTGGGGAGAGGGTTTCATGGGGGCTAGGGAGATGACTCTAGGGTAAAGAGAAATTAAGTAGTCCCTTGAGGTTGGGAGATGACCCTGGGGGCTAGACATATGACCCTGGGGGCTCGAGAGATGACTCTGGGGGCTAGAGAGATGACTATGGGGTGTTGGAGAGGCGACCCTGGGGTGGAGAGGAGGGTTCAGTGGTATCTAGGAAAACGAGAGATGACCCTGGGGTGGCGGGGAGGGATTCCAAGGAGTCGGGAGGTAACGCTGGGATGTAGGGGAGGGTTCATTGTTGCCTCGGGGCTAAAGAGGCATCTCATGGGTGATGTGAGGACGTGGGAAGGTCAGATATCAGGGCACCTGGCAGTCCATTACGAGGGGCTTTGCTGGAGGACAGTAATGATATCCAAACTTCCCAGTCTGTTTGATAGACGTGATACTAAATCCGAATGCACTTTCCCAACCACCACTCCCTCCGGTACAACGGTCGGCAGAAAGATTGTTTAGCATGAGGTATTCTTCAGTGAGGAAAAGGAATACCGACACTAGCTTTTTGAAGGAAAGTGTGGATGGAAAGAGTACATTGATCTAATATTGCTGAGGGATACTGTGGGGAGGAGGCTCTGTCAGGGTGGAATCAAATCTGTGGTAACAAGAAGTTGAAAGGTGTGTTTTTACTGCATGAACAGGTTTATTTATAGATAGCTGATATTATTAAAGTATGTATCAAACCGTTATTTAAAGGTATTGATAGTGTTGCCTTGACATCACCTGGTGCTCTTATGTTCCAAGGCTCTGTAACTCCGTCTGAAGAACCTCTTGCTCATGTTGGCAGTACGTCCTCCATTGGACTTCATACCTAGAGTTCTGGTGTTTAGTCACCTCTGTCAAGAAATAAGATATTAAAACTGAAACTGAACAGTAGAAAAAAATGCTGTTATAGGTGATGATGCCGAATTTATTATTTTGAAAACTGTTAGATATCCTCAGAGTCTGCACTTCTTTCATAGATTCCTGAATCTTTCTTCATGAACTTTATTTCTGACAGAATTAGTTGCTCTTCTTTGTATTTTTTTTAACAGGTTTAGTGACCAGAGCTGAACACCGTATTCTGTATGAGGTCTGATCTGGGCATCGTAGAGTAAATATTGTATCCTTTGTTTTGAAGTTATGTTCCTGGTTATATTATTAGATCATTGATCATTATCACTTATTCATCTTGTATCTCTGTTGATGGCTTGTCGACTAGTTTTATACTCATTGACTGATAATAATTTTTCATCAAAATGCCTCACTTCGCATTTGTCTCCTCTGAAGTCCATTGGCCATATCCCTGACCACAGCATCAATATTTCTAAATCACTTTGAAGTCCTTGACACTTTGAATGTTTTTCTTTGATTAGCCTCCATTTCCTGATTTTGTGTTGTCAGATTTTGATACAGTAACTGTCTCCAGATCAATGGTGTAATTAATAAAAGAGTGGGTCCAAGTACTGAGCCTTGCGGTACCCCGCTCGTCACCCTGAACCAGTCGGATGCTTTCCCGTGTAGTACCAAGCATCATGTATCATCTGGAAGTCAGTCCGCCACCCACGCACACGTTCGATTTCCTGTTAAGTATTTTAGGTGATACTTCAACGACAGCTCTTTAGAAGTCGAAGTACATAACATGCAAGGGTAGTTTGGAATCTCAGTTATTAAATAGATTACTAAAGAATTCTGGTAGATTCCTTAAGATTGATCTTTGATAAAGAGACTCATGTTCATAATCGGTTATTAGTTTGTTAACTTCTGAAAGATTTTAAGAATTTATCCCTGGCTATTGTTTCTAACATTAAACTTCAAGACTAGTACGACGATATATCAATTTATTTTTTTATGTTGTCACATTCGGCACTATTTCTCCGTGTAACGATTTCTTACATAATATGAGGACCGGAAATGCTAATTGTCTGCGTACTTCTACTGTTCCTTTGCTTTGTCGGACCCGACGTTTCTTGAAGTCCATTTGTTCTACGGGGTTCCCTTATGTGTACGACCACCTGGGTCCCTCTACCTTCAGTTCTTGTTCAGACATCGCTGAGGGCGGGTGCGTCACTCTGTGCTCCTTCCTGTACTTTATTTGTGCTTTATGGTGTTTGGGTCCGATAGACCCATGGATAGTGATAGTGTGGGGGATAAATAACTATAAATGACAAATGTCCAACAGATCATGGTAATGCAGGGAAGCTCTCCGTCTGTCAGCAGGAAGCTGGTGGTCTGAAGAATGGATACCGTTAATGATAAGTCCTTATGATGAATAATTTTGTGTTGATAAGAGTAATAAAAGATTTTTTCATTTTTTTTTCCCAATAACCACTTCTTTTTATGTTTTCTATATTTTTATGTCTTAATAAGGTAAAGTTTCATTTTTTTTCCCTTAATAAATTGCGCTAAGAACTTTTTATTTTTCCCCACCCTGTCTGTTGGTTGCCATCGGTAGTGAGGATAATGTTCTAGGGTTAAGGAGGGATGTCGGGTTGGTTGGTTGGTTGGTTGAGCTTTGGCCTGTCAGTTGCCAGAATCATTAAGGCCGTTCAGCGTCAAGTCACAGCCATCAACCGAAAAGCCTGTAACGCCTTCAGGTTTTAAGGATAGATTAAAAACCACATACACTCCACCTGCGCATGTGGCCCATGCGAGTTGTCAAAACCAGTAGACGCACTAAAATTTTTTTTCTTTCTAAGTGTTCAAGTACTTCATAGCTTTTAGTGGTCATGTATATTCAATTTCTCATTTTCTGATCCTGAAAATAGGTTTTGTGCTTGTTGGGAGAGTTGCTCTTGGGCTACGGGGATGACCCTGGGGTGAAGGTGAGGATTCACTGCTCCTGGGAGTTGGAGGGGAAGAGAGGCGACCTTTGAAGTGGGGGGAGGGTTGTCTGGGGGCTTGAAAGGCGACACTTGGGTGGAGGTGGGAACTCAACACTCCTAGGATGAGTAAGGGGTGCACAATATATTTGCCGGGGTTCCCGGCACAAATCAAATGGAGTGGAGGTTAGGGTTGTCTGGAGGCGACTCTGGGGCAGAGTGAGTAGGGAAGCTGTGGAGGTGTTCCTGAATGCGTTAGGGTGGCTCTGAGGGCGCGGGGTTAACTGTCAGGGCGTGGGAAGCGGCCCCAACGGTGTACAGTGCAGGCATGGCATTGTCCTGGCTACATGCCCTCCAGGCGTTCGCCTCCCACCACGCCGCACGCCGGCCCGGCGCATGCCCCCTCTCCACACGCCCTGCTAGCGCGTGCCACACGCCCTCCTCCCCGAGGACGTTACTCATCTAATTGGTGTTTATAGTTTGAAATTCCTTGAACTAGCGCACTGTTGTGTCTCATGTGGTGGGTCCTGCCTGGAGCCTCATGACTTACATACGCACACACCGTATGACTGAGTGCACACACACACACACACATACACACACACACACACACACACACACACACACACACATACACACACACACACACACAC
>JAYMFT010320829.1:0-10004 GCA_038088735.1 Panulirus argus | reverse complement strand
TGAATGCAGTGTTGAGTCATCAGCGTATGAGTGCATTGGATTACTTGTGGAAGAGAGAAACTCGTTGAAGAAAAGGAAAAAAAGTGTTGGAGGCTATAAAGACCCTTGAGGGACACCGCTGTTGATGGAGAAATGGGGAGAGGCTGATCCATCAACAACCATAGAGATTGATCGGCCGGAGAGGAAGCTAGATATCAAGGAGCAAAGTGAGGGAGAGAAGCCAAAAGAGGGTAGTTTAGAGATGAGACCCCAATGCCACACCTTGTCAAAAGCCATAGATATGCCAAGGGCAACTACTTATGACTCCCTAAATTTTTTGAGGGAAGATGACCAGACATTAGTAAGATAGGAAAGAATATCGCCAGTTGATCTCGCCTTACGGAAGTCATAGTGGTGATCAGAGAGAAGACTGTGATTTTCGAGGTGTTTAAGGATACAGGAGTTGAGGAGGGATCCAAAAACTTTGGAAATAGTAGATGTCAAAGCAACAGGACGATAGTTAGAGGGGTCAGACGGTCACCCTTATGCACATCAGAGGCGGGCTGCTGGGATGGCAGAGAAAGGCAGGGTGCAGAAGGCGGCGAGGATGCTTCTTCATCAACAGACAAGGTTGTGTCTCCTGATGAGGGACGGTCGACGGATGAGGCCATCCGGCTGCGTCCGCCCTGCTGCAGTAAGGAACATGGTAAGGTTTTGATGCATTACACGCGGAATTATTGAGATATTATATCTCGTGATTTCGTGAATCTTTATAAATGGAAAGAATAGCAAATTGAGATGGATAAGTCAGGCTCGGGAAGGACTGAATGTGATCAATAGCTTTCAACGAAGTAATGATCAGTAATTATGGTGTATTAGTTTGCTAATGAGAAGATCGAAACTTCTAGTTTATTAACATATACTTAGAAATATACTTCTTATCGTTCTCAGAGTGAAAGTCTTTAAACAGATAGAAAAATGAGAATTAATAATTAATGTTCTTTATATGACCAGATAGGCAGAGGGCAGTGCGGTACACGCTGTGGGGTCGCTTTGTCCGTCCTACATCGTGGGAGTCAGCCTTTATCACGCAAATCTAACTTAATCACAACTACAAAAGTTTGATTAGATTTCCTTTAAGTTCCATCCACTTATAGTGCAGCATGTAGATGTGACTGGCCTTAGACCCAAAACTGCTTTGGGTTTTGTTTCAGTTATGCTTCTGGTAAAATGGCTGAACTCGGAACTCAGGCTGGGTCATGGCTAGGAGAACATTACAATACTGGACAGGAAAGTTATGCATTTTGTTTCCAGGCAATATTTCTACCCATTCTGATTTCATTCGCAATAACGATGTTGCGCTACAGGCGACACAAGTGTTCCATGCAATATCCTTTCAGTCCTCTGAGTTACGTGTCGTATGGGTTTTGTGAACGATAACATCCAAACATCCCCTTAGCGTCCAGAAGACTCCCATCCCATGTCATCGTAAGCAACATACAATGGCCAAACATTCACATAACTTGCAAAAGCAGCGACTGATATATTTTCATAACATACAGATCACCTGCTATTCTCTCATATATCTCCACAGCATCCAAATCATCACAAGGGAAGGCAAAATATTCATATTAATCGCAAAACGTTCCACGCCGTTCAGACAGTTCTAGGACTATTTCCCGTCGCTTGCCAGTTCTCCCCCAGAAAAACCCCCTCTAGTGTATCAATATGTATTTCAAAACTTACAAGCTAACCTAACCTAACCTAACCTAATTAGGTATCGAAACCTAGCGAATCTAACCTAACCTAACCTAAAGAAATTATTTTCTTGTAGTCTAACAATTCTATATACTAGAGGAGAATTGTTCGGGGAAGGAGGCAAAATCCCTCCCCCGAGAGATATGTCTTGGGGGGAGGGGGTTGTGTGAGGGATTGGTCCTGATCCACTTCAAACATCAAATCAATATTCAATATATTCCTCTTAAGTCCAATTTTTTTTTTTTTACACCACCAGAGCCTTCAGATCATCCTGAAAGACTTCAGGCAATCCATATCATCCCCAAAAAGCAAACGTATAAGAACATATAAAATGAATATTTCCAAAACAGACTCATCGCGTTGAAAACATGCCCACAGTATCTTGATACCTACAGATATTATAAATCATACCTTGAGACACTAACACACCCAGAAATGATGAAACCACTGCATGACATTATGAATATCTGCTCGTCCTGAAAACAATCCATGGCGTCTGAAATATCACAGTAGAATCTGCATCACTCTGGAGCAGTGTTCCTCTAAGGTGGGTCGCAATCTGTCCTCGCTGAGGTAGCAAAATATATTTCCTCTAGTGTAAGACTGGATCCCGAACGAACGTTTGTATGAGAAGGATATAAGACTGGTCCAGACTCCAGGCTTCTTGTTCTTCATCGCTGTAGTCGTTATTTATGGGGAGAAATGAACTCTCTCAGCCTCTGTTTGGTAACACCTGTGGCGATGGTGGTAGGTCCTGGTGAACTAAGCTACGACGCTGGGATCGTCTGGCAAATCAGGTTGAGACAACGCTGCTCTAGAGCTTCGTTTATGCCCTTAATGTCTCGAGAAAATCGTCATAAAGTCTTAACCTACCGATACCATCTGCGATCCTACCACAGCAGTCATAAAACAACAATATTCAAATCTTTTATACCATCTAAAGCAGCCCAGTGCGTCCAACACATAGTCGTATTATCTAAAACATCACCATGGTTCCAAAAACCACAAGAGCATCAAAAATATGTCACATAAACTTTCCCATGGCCTCCAGATTATCACACAGCGTTCCTCTCATAGCGTGCAAGATATCCTCCTAGTGCTGAAAGTAGCCACAAGCTTTCATACTAAACCATTAAGTCCAAACTAAGCTGACAGCAACTGAAAACACTCAGCCCCATTGCGTCCTTGTCGTCTCTCACTCGTATATTTTTTTGTAAGATCGACAAATTCTGCACGTTGGTAAGCTTTTACTCAAAACCATTAGTGGTAAATACTTCAGTGTCATAAGTCAGGAGTTTGATAAGGTTTATGACACTCACTGAGCCTGGAGTCTCGTCGTTGGCAATGATAACCACATTAAGCACCAGATAACGGGGCCAAACTTGCCATCAATACCAATAAAATGCTGAGTAACTTGTATTTCAGGAAGTGCTTGGCCAAGGTTACTCCACGATGGGTTTAATGTGGTCTGGGAGGTGATTATAAGTCTAATTCAAACATGACTACCCACAGTGTCAGCTAGATATGTGAGGAAAAAGTCTGGGAGAGAAGCCTGGCTTACGACGGGGAACTGTAAATCCTTTGCAAAAGAAAAAGATTCGTCGTAAGGGAATCTTCCCGAAATATTTCAGTTCGTGTAAAGTCTAAGATAGATTGCTTTATAGGATTTAGGATGACTATAGATCTTAATCTTCACAACTCACATTGCTACTGTGATACCCGTCAAGACTCACGCTAACACTCGTCCAAGACTCGTTTATGGCCCGTGGGTGGTTCTTGCATCACTGTACAGGTCTTCTGCAATGTGTGGGTCTCTTACATAAATCTTTCTTTCGTTCTAGACAAATGAATAATGAATAAGCTTCAGGGAACAGTGGAACGTAGAATGAATATAGATAGATGCTACTGTATTTACTCTCACCTTACCTGTCTCTCTATTCATCGGTTGGTTTGCCAAAGAAGCGATTTACATCATTAGATATCAATTTGTAAATCATTCTATCCATTTTCTATTCTATCACTCTGTATGTCCATCTACCAGTTAATCTCCTACTGTGTCTGCAATCATCTAATCATCTTGAAGAGACATATCTCTCTCTCTCTGGTTTCTTATCTATCGGTCCATTTAGCATTGTGTTTCTCAGATCATACATACATTCTTACATATTGAATTTCTAATGGCTTGGTAACACTGTTCTTATATATATTATGAGAGCTTCGACTTGTTTGAGATACCATCTGATGGATACCAAAGCACAAGGTTGGGTGAAAACTGTGAAATTTCTTTTTTCGTGAACGAAATACTGAGGAAGAATCGTTAAATGATGTAACTAAATGTTTTCCGATATTTCGTGTTGTAATACTTTCCCCTATTATTCTGAAGCCCGAGTAACAAGGAGGTGATTTTTTCCCCCGGATTGGAGATATGTTTATGAACTTACAGAGCTGTCATATTTCAGATATAAAAAGGGATCCCCTAAAAGTCAGCTGATTATATCATATGAAAAGGTCTTTCAAAAAATATCCAAAACATCTTATACTTTACGGAAATCCATGTAGCCCAGATAAATATTTGAAATGAGGTCTAAAAACAAATATACATAACACCTTTGTCATGGAATTCTTGTTATTTCTAGAGTGATACAGATATGAGCAAGTGTTTCTTGATTGAAACATGTGAGCACATGTTTCTAGTGATACAGTCACGAGCATGTGTTTCACTACAATCAAGCATGTTTTTTTCTCACATCTAGATACGTGACCATATTTTTGTTTTCCAACTCAACTGCCGCTGGCTAAGCGATGCAGCGCCAGGAACAGACGAAACAACGGCCTGTACCGTTGACATCCACTCTCCAGCTGTCATGTATAATGCTCCACAAACAGAACTCACCAGGCACGGCCAAGCGCCCGAGACCATTCTATGATTTCTCCTCACGTGAGGCTTCATATGCCCTGGTCCACTTACAACTCGTCACCCTCTCTCTCTCCCTATTACTACATTGCTGCAGTTTGTTTTATCATATGCCTGCCTCACATGCATGTCTCACACGTCTCCCTCACACCCACCTGAGAGCTCACGCCACGACACCTCAATCTCTTGCAGTAGATTCCATCGTCAACCAAATTTCCTCTTCTATCTTGATCCCCCACTTCTGGCACAAAGACCTCAGTCAGCCTTTGAAATTCATAGAAACAAATAACCAACATGAGAGAGTAAATTATGTAAACTTGCGAATGGAGAGAGATTTATACGTCAAAGCAAACGTCAGTATGAGGATTACGTCGCTGAAAATAACAAAAGAAACCCTAAAGAGTTGTGTTAGAAGTTAGACAGTTATTACCCAAACAACCGGGCCATTAGTCAAAGAAAACAGTGACTTGAATCAAGACGAAGAAGCCATAGCAAAGATTGTAAACGATGTTTTTTTGATATCTGTATCTACAATTGAAGATACAACTTCTGTTGAGAATCTGATTCCATTGCTAAGATGAGAAAATGTTTGTATCATATTGAAATAACAGATAAAGATGTATTATCAGTGATAACTGCTATGACAGTATATAAAACGGTAGGCCCATTAAGTTTTATAGGAGGACACTGACGAAGGCGAAAAATGAGATAGTTAAACCATTGGCCGCTCTTTTTCAAATGTCACTTGCTACGTTCCAGTGGAAAGGAAATTTGCCAATGTAACACCGATATTTGGAAAAGGTGATACAGGTATCACTAAAGGCTTTGATAATCTCGATCTAACAAGCAACTTTAGGATAGATTCGTCTGATTTCATTCGTGCTAATGGATATAAACTCGTGGGTAAACATTTTGCCTCGAGTGAGGTGAAGTACTTTTTCGTCAACAAGACTGCTAACAGGAATGATTGCCAACTACGATAGACTTGATAGAAATGTCGCTTCAAATCCATGACTGATATTTGCTCCTTTTCAGCTGCACAACGAGTTTACAGCTTTTCCTCATTGAAGAATCTGTCTTTTTACTCCTAACACATCAATCCATAAGTTTCTACTCTCTTCCACTTTCACAAATAGCCTCGTTAGAACACATTAGTCTATTACTATTTGAATTCACCTGCATTCAGGTGTGTGTGTGTGTGTGTGTGTGTGTGTGTGTGTGTGTGTGTGTGTTTGTGTGTGTGTGTCTATCTATCTGTTTGTCTGACTGTCTGTCTGTCTGTGCCATACAACACTAGAACCCTTTCTGTGAAGGTTCTGCTGCTGTAGCTTCATGGAAGCTCGGGTTAGTGCAGCCCTAAGAAAGAAAACCATTTCAACTTCGACATTTTCCTTATCGTTCATGTTTCTGCTGTCTCCAAAGTGTTTGAAAGACTTTTAGGCCTCACTTATATAGATTCCGAGAATATTTTCCCATCTTTCACATGAGCAATACGGTTTTCGCTTTACTACGGATGTCTTCTGGTAATCTTTCCTACGTTGATCACCACTAGTCCTCCTCACTCAACATGTTTTGGTGTATCTTTTGTTGTAGCCCAAGACATCTCCAGAGCATCTGATAGTGTTTGCCCCAAGTCTTTGCTTTCTTGACTCCCTTCATTTGGCTTTATTGCTTCCCCGTCTTGCATTATGCATAGCTTCCACTCCACTAAGTCCATCGTGATAGCCATCGATGGAATTATTTCTCGCTTATATCTTATCAACAGTGATGTTCCTCAGGGTTGTGTCCTATTGCTTATTTTCTTTCTTCTCACTGATGATAATCTTTCTTTAGCCTGTAACCTAATTCACAATTATATTTCATTTACTTCAACACACTTTTTCTCCGCTCCGCACTCTAATGCTCACTCTTTCTCGCACTGAACATACCTCCTCTCTTAATTCGGACCTGTGCAGTATCTCTGAAAGGAGAATCAGTAACCTGCTTAGAACTGATAATGCAAAAAAAAAAAAAAAAATCAACCTTTTTCTGTTTCACTCGTTTCTCGTTTTCAATTTTACCAGCATGTCGGACATTAACCATATTCTTCCTCTCTCGCCTGAAAGTCCTCTCAATGAACGTCACTAGATATTCCCAAAAGGTAATAATGGCAATTGGAGAGCTTTTTAATAGTTACAAGGATTGTATTTGCCCCAATATGGAGTACTGTTCGCTTATCTGGAGTAAGTTTCCTCCACCTATCTCCTCGCCAGAGTGTAATCATAAGCCCTTCAGCTTATCAAATCTCTAGCTATCATTTCTCTTCGATTATCCCTTTCTGTCTGCTGTGATAGTACGCCCTCCCCCTGTTGTACAAGTACAACTTCGACCACTGTTCTTGTAGGCTCTGTGCTTATGTTCCTGCCACTAATGCTTGAGCCCATGGCATGCATCTAACTGAAGTTTCTCATTGATTCAATCTGGAGAACAGCCATATGAGGATCAACCGTCATAATATCTTTCTTTGAACAGGAAAGCTGTGGAATTCTCTTTCTGTTTTTCGTCTTTGCCTCTTCCTAAAACCTTTAACCTTTCCACCTTTACGAGTTAGAGCTACAAACACCTAAATAGCAATAATTGATTTCCTTTTCTCAAATGCCCTATTTTCTTTAAACAATGTCCATGATAAGAGTATGTTTCTGTCCTCATGTTGTTCCCTGATATAGTTGAAGAAATTGATGTGATAATCACTCGATATTAATGTGATAATGGGAGTCATAATGTCTGAGGAGATGGGCGTTATACCAGACATGTTAATGGACTTGATGTTAGGCTTCATAATGGATGTGATAATGGAGGTGAAGTTGGACGCAGTAGCGGCCATTAGCAATGGGCTTCATAAAAAACGTAGTAATTGACGCAATTTATCATAATAATGGCACCCCACTAACCATACTCACCGTCTCTTTATGTAATAACTTTTTTTATATACTTTGATAAGTTATCATTACGTAATTTTCCTACAGCTCATGGGTAGGGTTTCTCCTTTCTGAATTTGTTCTTTGTTTTCCTTAATGACTTTAATTTCAAATATGTTATTTAGATATCCGTGGGAACTTTTTGTGTGTGATAATTTGGAACACTTACCATTTCTGATAAACATGGGAACAATATTTCGATTTATTTTCGGTTTATTTGCCCTATTTTGACTGCATATGAGAAAGAATGCTGGAATCTTCTTAATATATCTATATCTAACAGTTTAAACCATTATGTGCATCGGTAATTAGAGCTATTAGTATCATGTGGCTTTTATCGAGCACAGTTATTAGGAAACTATAACTGATATAGAATTCTTCTATACAGTACTAACACAAATGCTAATTTATGAATTTCTTCATTCTTAAGAATTAGTGCAATGGTGCAAATAATGTTTGCCTGCACGTATTACTGAACACCGAATACATTTCATCTTGTACTTGTACCAAGTATTGTGGAAGAGCCTGACTCACAAAGCATAACTTCACAGGAAATTCCAGACTAGTTCTTGATGGGGAGGCTATGCACATATAAGGCAGCAGACATTCTCTCTCTCTCTCTCTCTCTCTCTCTCTCTCTCTCTCTCTCTCTCTCTCTCTCTCTCTCCTAAAATATATATATATATTTCTTTTTTTCTTTTTTTCACTAAACTGATCATACTCGTTGCCAAAGTAATATGTTTAATATTTAGTCCCACGATATCAGCACTGCTATTACGTATAATTCTACAAGACTGAGAATGAGATATTTTATTCTAAAAGATATAATTCAAAATGAAGCAAACATTTTTTAACTTGAACAGAGCGAGTATATCCTAACTTCATAAACTTATGTGATTCATTCCAGGATTTGGAAACACGGCGTTATTTTGTCAGTGGGAGAGGCAGTGTAGTCTAGCCCCAGGACAAGCAGGTTAATTTCCCCTCGGATAACAGAACACACAAACAATTTTTTGATGTATGTTTGATGCGTCAGGACAGGAGGTCCGACTCCCAGGGGACTGGGCGTTCGCTCCCTGTGCCAGCCTTAGTGTTCAGAGTTGGGATTCCATTTCTGCAGGAAAACAAAAGGTACGTATATGCCTCCTTACACTTGATATACCCAGCGTAAACGTGAACTGAAATAATAAGGATAGAAATGTGTGACTAATATAGTGTGGAGCCCAACAGGTCAGTACTTAGTTATGAAATGTTTCACTGCTGACATGTACTCGGGTTACATTTATAATGAGATCATGGTTGGTGGCACTACAGAGAGTATAATGATCCTGAGAGAGGAGAATATAGTAAGTGACAGAAAAGAGATTACGTGAGTAAGAAGGGTCGAAAAGATCATGAAACAAAAAACACGACAGTGAAGAAAACACAACAGAAGAAAAGGCTGCAGGAACCGACATTTCAGAGAAGTACAAAATGCTGTCAACTGAGACAGTAAATACAGAGACACAATAACAAGAAGATACGAGAACAATTGCAAGGAAAAATGAGCAAGATTGAACGTCAAGTACCGGGTCACATGTGACGTTCATTCCCAGCGCTTCGGCGTTTGAACTTGCAATGGAAAAATCGATTCACCCGATGAAAAAAGTGCGTGGTGAAGGTGTTCATGTTATCTCCCTAACTGTACCATAGGTGATAACTTCTCAACCAAAGCCCACAAGGGAAAGATGAACGGCTGGCTCAGTTATGAACCCACTCCACCACGATGGACAAGGATACTGGAGTGGTAGAAGAAATATAGTAAGTAGTGCACAAGAAAAGTGACTACGTGAAGAGCGAACCCTAGGGTGTATGATGAAGAGAGAGGTTCATGAAATAAAGTGCTGAGATAAAGAAAGATAAGCACAAGGATAACACGATATTTGGAAGATAGAGAATGAAAACTAAATAAAACAAAAAAAAATAAAAAAATGATAGATAAATAGCAAATAAAGAAGAGGAAAGTAAAAGAAAAGAAAATTACAGGAAAGAAGAAACACGATACAAGGAAACGGTATTTCCCAGTCGGAGGAAGACTCATGATTTCCCAGTGGAAGGTACAGTCTATGTGTCCACAGACAACGAGGCTGCTCACACCTGCTGGTCTCGTCCGGCTCACTTGGCTCCGAGAACAGTGTCACATTAGGTCAGCACATCCGCACTACCCACCTGGCTGTCCCTTGCCTCTGTCAGCCTGCCAGCTGGGCTTAGGAATCCAAATCCTTACTGAATCTGGTCTCAACGACAAAGGCGCACAACATGCATTTCATTTACCTCATATAAATGGTAAGGGTTGTAGGTACCTCATTCACGATATCAACGCACACACACACGTATGTATACACACACACACACAC
>JAYMFT010320818.1:0-10004 GCA_038088735.1 Panulirus argus | reverse complement strand
CTCCCCTTTTAGTCGCCTTTTACGACACGCAGGGAATACGTGGGAAGTATTCTTTCTCCCCTATCTCCAGGGATAATTATATATATATATATATATATTATGGATAGAAACATTTCCTAATCATGGCCATCTTAGATGAAAAAAAAACAAGAATACAGAAAATGGATTTAAATAAATTTCAACTCCTTAGCTGTATGTAGACCTGACTATAAATGGTGGAAAGGTTGTAGGAAAAGGGAAAGATGAAGGACAGAAAAGAATTACTTAGCTTTGCTCTTTGTGGAAAGAAGAAGGCATCATAACTGTCATCCTCATGTAAGTGGTCTCCAAACAGAATTTATGGGAAGCATCAGCCAGGCACATTTCATGGGTCCAGTCCCTAGAGACAAAATAAATATGACAGCTGATGGGAGCCTTGGGTAATATGTTAACCATAGAATAGGGAGAGGGCAGTAACATCAGGATAGAAAGTGATGGTTGAAGAGAGACTGTAACCAGAATGTTAATGAAGCAGAAGGATTTGGGATAAACTTTTGTTTTCTTTGTAACATTGCTCTTTTCTAGGTATTTATTCCATGCTTTGGTATTTTCCCTTGTATTCCATCCTAATGCCTTGTTTTTGTGTATTTCATGAATGGTTTGAAATAATTTGGGTGGTGAATGTCCTGTATTGGGAACTTGTGTTAGAAGAGTAGTGACAGTACTTTCTGGAAAAGGTTATGTGGTGTGCATGATCTGTTTTGGTGTGCAGCAAAATTTAGATAAGGTAAAAATTGATACATTTTTGGACTTGTACAAAAAAATGGATACATTTTACATTCAGTCTGACTTTGATGATTTTCTGTGACAGGTTGTTCCTCATACTTTTGCTTCAATAGTTCCAGTTAACTGCAAACATCCATTGGCAAAGCCACCATATGGTCTTCATGGTAGGGAGGATCTTTCAGGTAGGTTGCACATGTGTGTTGAATTTTCTAATTGCTGCAGGAGTCTTATAAAGATAGAAGGTTCTCCTTGGGAAGTAAGAATAATTCTGAGTATGTTATATTTAAAGAGGTAGGAAAATGTGCCATTATGCAAAATTGTTGAAGTAGCCTTCATACCTTTTGTAAGTTTTATCACTAATGCACAGGCAAATTGCTCCGCCTGCTTATGTTGCTGACTAACTTGTTTGTATCATATGTTTCAGGTACTGCTGTTAGGTTTGCAAGACTTGAGAATTTGGAAATGATTTGCAGCCAAAATGTAGAGGAAAGATTGCATTTATCATGCTTATAACTACAGGAAAAGGCATACTTGTCATTAAGAGAAGACTGTATTGTTGCAGAAGTGAAATGTCTTCATAAAGAATGATCATGTCTTCTTTTTCTTTATAGCACGTAATAAATGGGCTTTGCTGGTTGCAAATGCAGACTATGTACCACAGTTCACGACTTTGCTTGCTCCAGCAAGAGATGCAAAAATCTTGGCCCGAGAGCTCACAAAATTAAAGTTTCGATGCATGTTGTATGTCAACTTGGGAATGGCTGATTTTCGCAATGCTGTAAATCTTTTCTCAAAATTTCTTCAGGAAGGAGATTATGGTAAGATTCAAGAGAATATTTGTTAAACTATAATTCAGATAAAGCTAATGAAGGTTCAACGTGATAAAGTAATTGGCTGTTGGGAAAATGCATTTATTAGACAGGATCCCTCCCAACTAGTCTGATTTATTGAGGCTTTATTGTAATTTGCATGCTGTCATCATTCTCATAAGTTAACATCCATTCCCCTATCCTTGCAGAGTGTACTTCCAGGTATTTACACAAATGAAAATTTGCCATGTCTTGAGCCATATTTCATAGTGTGAATCACATGCTTGGACACAGCATCTCAATTTTATTCTTTATTTGTGTGTTTATTCTTTTACTGCAGCTCTTTCAAATTTCTACATCTCTGCTTGTAACTTTCGATTCTGTTGTTATAACTTGACATCCGTATGTAAAAGCATTTGTAGAAGTTTACAGTAAATATCCACAAAAATAATACAGATCTTTGCCTTATGCCAACCTTATCCTTGAGTTATTTACTAATTTTCTTCATACTTGATCTGATCTATAATGCTTTCTGTTTTACTCAGCAGTTTTTTAAGTATTACTAAAATTTTATGTTGTTTTACAGTTGTGTTTTACTATGCAGGCCATGGATTCAACAACAATGGAGTTGATTTCATGATGCCTATAGACATTGATGCTGAGCATGTATGGAGAGATGAAAATGTTAAGATAT
This sequence comes from Panulirus argus, assembly GCA_038088735.1. Lineage (NCBI taxonomy): Eukaryota > Metazoa > Arthropoda > Malacostraca > Decapoda > Palinuridae > Panulirus > Panulirus argus. The sequence continues at coordinate 7,736 of JAYMFT010320818.1, read as the reverse complement.
CTGACACTATGGCTCGGCAAGATGATTGCATTCCAACTACATGGGTTGCTAATATCTTTCAGAAGGCCTTTCCTGCACTTCTTTTCTCAATCTATGATACTTGTCGTGCACAGCCATCTTTTAGGTAAAGGTTACAGGGAAAATTCTTTTGTTGTGGATGTAATTGATATCTGATTATGTATTTAAATGCTTATGTTTTAAGTTCTGCTGTTAGTTATCAACACTGCTATGTTAAAGTGATTTATAACTAATTTGGTCAGATTATTCATTCGAGTTTAGGAAGGGTTACTAAAAGGTTTTGAATCATACAAAGCTCATGTTTGTGTTAAAAATTCATCTTCTGTGCTGATGATGTGTGTAGATTCATTAGACAAACCTCTTGAAATACTGTTCATGATGTCACTAGAAAAAGGCAAAGTGCCGAGGAAGAGCGAAAGGGTAAAAGTCGTGTCCATCTATAAGGAGACCAGGAAGAGGGGCTGAATCACACACCAGTGCCCTTAACAGTTGTGGTATGAAAGTTATTAACACAATGAATCAGAAAGCAAATGAATGACTTTCTACTAAAGAGAAATTACCTAAGTTAGAGGCATTATGGTTGTAGGGAGAGGAAATCATATAACAAACCCCTTAGATTGCTATGAGAGAGTAATTATTGTCTTAGAGAGAAGGGAAGACTATGTAGATTGTGTTTATCTTGACTGCCAGAAAGCATTTGACACAGTAATGTATGAGAGGTTATTAAGAAGTTGGAATACCAGACAGGAGTAAGGAGGAGACTCCTCCAATGGACAAAAGATTATCTTATGGAATGGAAACAAGGGACATAAGTTGGAGGAGCCTTCTTCAGATGGGTAGAAGTCTCCAGTGGAGTTCCCCAAAATCTGCTTTGGAAGTGTTATTCTTCTGCATGTAGGTATGGACCCTTACCAGAATATTTTTGATGATTGTTACAAAAGTCATGAGGAAAGTGAAAAGTTAGGAGGATTGCATCAGCTTGCAACGGGACCTAAACATGTTCCAAAGTTAGTCTGATACATGGCTGATGAAATTCAACCCACACAAAAGTAAAATGATGTGGATGAGACAAGGGAAAAGAAGGTCTGTGTATGATTATTTTCTGGCTGGAAATAAGCTACAAGACTTTTTGCGTGAGAAGGACCTAGGAGTTAGCATCATCCCTAACCTATCACCGTAGTGCCACATAAAGAGAATAGTATTGGAGACAAACTGTCTTCTAGCACATATCAGAATAGCTTTCATTTATATGGAGAAAAAATATTTAGCTAAGTGTCATATCATACATAAGGCCAAAACTAGAATATGCCTTTCAAGTTTGATCAACTCACTTAAAGAAGTACGAAGAGCTAATTAAGAAGTCCAGAAGAAGGCAGGAAAGATGGTTCCAGAATTAGGGGGGCTAAGTTACTGAGAAAAGCCGTAAGGCTCTAAATTTGCTGACCTTGGATGAGAGAAGAGTGAGGGATGACCTGATCACAACCTTTAAGTTTTTCAAACAGATCAGTGATGTAGACGTTGAACAGTTTTCCAAGAGATGTAGAGATGGAGCAACTAGAGGGCATAACATGAAATTAAGCAAGTAATTTGTTAAAAAATAATGTAGATAATTTCTTTTATAGTATAATGATTGGATTAGAATAGAATGAGTGAGGACATGTTTAATGCTGATAGTATATATGAATATGTTGTATAGTGGTAGAGAATGTCAAGATGTGGCCCCATGAGTGTAAAAGTCTCTCCCCACACAGTGCAAATAGATAATTACAATTTGGGTAATTACTACCAGAATTACCATGTATTGTTATTAATGTATATGATAAAGAACAATCATTTATGAACAAGTATGTTGTAAAAAAGATGAATAACCAAAACCAAGATCACAAATCAAAATTGTTTGTAAGCATATTACGGGCCAGTCACCACTAGCTACCACACCCCAGGGTCACAATGCAGATGACAGTTAAACCTTCATCATGGTCCCCAAAGTACTTATTAAACAGATGAATTGTGGGACTAGAGCACTTAAAAAAAAAAATCTTACTTCTGGATATATAAATGCCATAGATATTAGGTGCCAGAAGCAAGTTTTTTCTTTGGCGTTTTCCGACATTTTCTCTCTTTATTTCAAGGAAAGAAGACTCATTATGTTATGATCTAGTTTTGAAACAAAAAGTTTTTTCTCGTAAAAAAATACTCTGAACTATTACCTGCGGCTTTTGTCAGTTTTCTGCAAAAATAGATTTGCTTTAAAACCACATTATAGTAATGTTTTTCATGCTGAAAAGGATTCTGATGTGAAAATCGTGTTATGGGATCATCAGATTCTGTAATCAAGCTTTTAATAATTGTATATTAAATATATTCCATTTTTAGTATTACCTTCATAATTATAAGCTATATATCAACCAATAGTGGCATTTTTCAACATTTTCTGTCTTTAGTTCTCCCCAAGTTAAGACAGTTTATCAATTAGAAACTATCTCCAATATTCACCTGTGATAAAATCATATAAAATCATAAGATTAGATTGGTGACAGTGAAAAAGTCAGTATAAGCTTACATATTCCATCTTTCCATCCGTTTTTTTATATATATTTTTTCTTCAGCACTCCCGCAACACCTCTTACTCTATTATTTTCATATCTTTCAGACTGAAGTTGCCTTCAATGATAGAGACATATCAGGATGCCCTAGCAAATTCTTACACACTTTTTGCTACATCAGAAAATCATAGTGCATATGAAATTGAGGATTCTTCTTCACAACTGATGGAACATCTTGCAGAATTAGTGGGGAAACCCATTCCCATAGAATCACTAGGACAACAGGTTAGACAGTGTATGTAAGAACAGTGATTACTTTGAACATTGATAATGGAAATTTAAAATCAATTTTCAGATAGATTTTTTTTAAAGAAAATCCAGTGATGAAATTAGTTTTAGTACTTTTTGATTATGGTTTTCTTGTGGTAAGGAGAAAAATCTTAGATTATCATTAATTTGGTACAGTATTTGAGTTAGTATGAGACATGGTAACTATTTTACACTTTGGTGATTAAGGTTTTATTCCTAGAAATATAATATATATTTTGTATTTACCAGGCTGAACAAATAACTGTTCTTATCCCCCTTCAAACCTCATAATTTGCCTGTGAATTTCCATTGTTAAATAAGCGTTTTTCCCTGTGGTGTAAGATTTAAGACAACCTAGTTGTATGTTAGACAAAAGACAACAGAATTCCCCAAACCTGTTTTTCCTTGTGATCTGTGCATCATTTTATCTATAGCTTGCAGTATGACTGGCTCATGAACATGACTTGTGATACTTCATATTTTGATATGATATTGAAAAATTTCAGAGCATCACAAGGAGATAATGGTGAAGAGTATAATTCTGCTTAAATAAGAAAGATATGCAAAGGTCCTTTGCCAACGGCAAGGGTGGCACTCTTGGAAACCCTTGTGGGGAGGGGGAGTGACCCTTGTGAGATATGCTTATAACTTTTGTTATGAGTACTTCAAAATTAAAAGTTACTATTGTATTCCTCTGAAAGAACATGTTTCTTCTTCAGAAGTGTAAAGAAAAAATTTTCAAAACTTCACGGAAGGGAAATGAAGATATAATACTGTATAGAATGATGACAGTACATCACCCCTGATGCTTTCCACTTGGCCTCTATACTCCTAAAAATCAATCAGCCAGCTGTTTCATATTGCCCTGACCTCATGTACACACCTTATGAACTGTCTTGGAGTGAAAGGCCATCTTTCATTTCAGTTTGTGTTTCTTGCTGCACTGTATGATTCTAGTCATAGAAGACTGATGAGTAAGGTTTTGCTTGTGTTCATCATTTTCAGTAATACCAAAGGGGTTATAATCATTTATCTCTTGATAATCCTGACCTTAGAATAGTAAAATAATGTACTTGCATATCCTACTATGCTGTTGTTGTGTTGAGCTACTGTGAAAATACTCATGACCACAGAACGGTAGCACATTATACAAAGATACATAAGTCCCCTTACAGACATTTATTTTTTGGAAATTATCCCTTGAAATTGTAAGCCACTTTTGGTAAATTCACATCAGAGAATTTAAATTTTTCTTTACATAACTGCATGGAGTATTTTATTAATGTGAAAAAACAACTAATTTGGCCAAAATTGTATTTTTTAGAGCTTTAGATTGCATTTGCTGGCATACAAGCATACATCATTGACATTTGATGTGGAAAAGTGCCTATTCATTATATATAGGTGATGAATAATTAAAGCAAATTGTTCATATTATTTTGTATGTGGTATGGCCTATGATGTTTTAACAGCTTAGTATTAGATTTTACCTAGTTTTCTCCTGTCTTCAGCTTTCCACCACTGTTCAAAAGATCTTAAGAAGGGTCAAGTACCTAAGACCTCAAGTGATTTAGCCCTGCAACGTTCCCTCGCAGATCCTGATTCCCCTTCTGAAATTGACAGCTCAGGTGAATAGACTTACGAGGTTGATTTTATAAATAGAAATTAATTCATCTTCACTTATGGTTGAATATAGACTTGAGTTGCAAAAATTTCAGTTGCATGATGAAGACAGAAAAGTGAAACAATATTATCCAACCATTTCTCTGTATCTTTTATATGCCTGTAAAGTACCATTGTATAAAGGGAAAGGGAACAAAGGTGAGTGTTTGCCTTACAGAGGTAAAAGTTTGTAGAGTTTACTTGGTAAGTTGTATGGAAGTGATGAATGAGAGAACAGTGGCATGCAGAGAACATCAGACTGGGGGAGAACAATGTGCTTTCAGGTGTGGTAGAGTGTGTGTGGATTAGGGGTTTGCTTTGAAGAGTGTGTATTGTGTATGATAAATTCTTATTAAAAACAAAGATTTGTATGTAGCATTTATGGATCTGATAAAAGCTTATGATAAGATTTATAGAGATTCTCTGTTGAAGTTGCTACAGATATATGGTGTGGGAGAAAAGCTATAAGAAGCATAAAGAGTTTAATCAAAAGAGTAAAGCTTGTGTGCAAGTAGGTAGAGAGGGTGAGTGGTTCAAGATGAATGTGGGTCTGTGGCATGTGTGTATTGTCACCATGGCTGTTTAATCTGTTTATAGATAGGATGATGAGGGAGGTTAACACAGTGGTCTTGGAGAGAGGCATGGGTATACTGTCTACTAGGGGTGGATGGGTACCTGGGAGATGGGTCAGTTGTTGTTTAGCAATGATACAAGGCTGATAGTGGATTTGAGTGAGAAGCTGGTGTCTAAGTTTATGAGTGTGTGTGAAAGGAGGAAGTTGACAGTAGATGTGAATAAAAACAAGGTTATTAGGTATAGCAGGGTAGAAGGACAGGTTATTTGGAGTTTGAGTTTAAATGGAGAGAACTTGGAGAAGGTGGAGTATCTGGAGGAAATGGAATGTTTTAGATACCTAGGAGTGGACATGGCAGCAAATGAAGCCATGAAGCAGAAGAGAGAAGAGGGTCATAGGGTGGGTGAGAGGGTGAAGATTTTAGTTCTACCACATTGCTCCAAAGCATTTTATCTCTTCCACACCTTTCACCCTGTTACATGTTAAAGCCCTGATTGCTGAAAATCTTTTACACACCATCTCTCCATCTCCAACTCATTTTCCCAGTTCTCCTCATTCCTTTCACTTCTGACACACACATCTTCTTTGTCAACCATTTCTCATTTATTCTTTCTATATATCAAACCATTTCAGCACACCTTCATCAGCTCTCTCAACGTCCTCTTTTTGTTACCATACATCTCTTTCCCTTTCATTACTTAATCAAACCACCTCACACCACATATTGTCCTCCTCATATATTTCATATCCAGCACATCCACCCTCTTTCAAACAGCCTTATCTATAGCCCATGCCTCGCATCCATATAATATTGTTGGGATTACAGTGCCTTCAAACATACCAATTTCTGTCATCCCAGATAATGTTCTCTCTTTCCACACATACTTCTGTGCTCCTAAAACCTTCACCCCCTCACCCACCTTGTGACTTTCTTCCACCTCTATGGTTCCATTCACTGCTGTGTCCACTCCCAGGTATCTAAAACGTTTCACTTTCTAAAAGTTTTCTCTTTTCAAACTCACACCCCAACTAAACTGTCCCTCGGCCCTGGTAAACCTAGTAACATTGCTTTTATTCACAATTATTATCAACTTCCTCCTTTAACACATTCTTCCGTAATCGGTCACCAACTTTTGCAGTTTCTCACTTGAATCCATCAACAGTGCTGTATCATCAGCAAACAACATCTGACTTGCTTCTCAGGCCCTCTCATCCCATGCAGACTGCATACTTGCCCCTCTGTCAGAGACTCTTACATTTACCTTCCTCACCAGCCCATCCATAAACAAATTTAACAACCATGATGAAATCACACACCCTGGCTGGAGACCAACCTTCTCTTGGAACCATTCTCTCTCCTCTCTTCATACTCGTATACTTGCCTTACACTCCTGATAAGAATTTCTCAGTCCTTCTGGTAACTTTCCTCCCTCACCGTATATTCTTAAAACCTTCCACAAGGCATCTCTATCATTCCTATCATTTTCTCCAGGACCTTAAATGCACATAGTTTTTTTTTTCGTACTTGATTTCCATTTCCCATGTTTGTAAGGTAGCATATATGGATACATATGTGTATGTGAGGAAAATGAAGACATGGAATCTATCCCAGGGGACAGGGAAGAAAGAATTCTTCCCATTTATTCCCTGGTTGTAGTGGAAGGCGATTAAAAGGGGTGGGAGCGGGAGGCTGGAAATCCTCCCCTCCTGTATTACTTTTCCAAAAGAAAAAACAGAAAAGGGGGCTGTGAGGAATATTTTTCTGTAAGGCTCAGCCATCTGTTCTTGATGCTTCCTCGCTAATGCAAGAAATGGCAAATAAGTATAAAAAAAAAGATTATATGATAAGTATACAGATGCATTACACATGACAGCTAGAGAATGGATGTGAGTGGGTGGCCATTAATTTTTTTGTATGCTCCTGGTGCTACCTCATTAACATGGGAGATGGCAGACGAGTATTAAGTATAGAAGTGCATAAAAGAAGTTATATTTAAGCAGCATGTATTTACAGAGAGCGGAGTACTTAATCGCTGGGAAAATCTTGGAAGTGTTGGAGTCGCTACTGAAGGAAGGGTAAGTTTTCAGATTTGTTTTATATTATGGTATTGTCTTTTTCAGCCAAAACAGTAAGAATGCATAAATTGCCTTCAAATTTAGCTGAATTGTTGAAAAGAGCCTAGATGCATTTCTAAGGGAAGTTCATGAGTGTAAATACTTGGTCATTATGATGTCTTGGTGAGTAGATTGTATTGAGATGGTACATGATTAATTGAGCCTCATTCTTTTAGTTCTTGAAGAACTGCACACACACACACACACACACAGTGTCTCTCTGGGGATAAGAGAGAAAGAATGCTTCCCACGTATTCCCTGCATGTCGTAAAAAGGGAAGGAGCAAGGAGCTGGAAATCCTCCCCTCCAGTTTCTGCTTTTCCGAGTGAGGATTTTCCCTCTAAGGCTCAGTCCTCTGTTCTTAACGCTACCTTGCTAATGTGGGAAAAGGTGAATATGTATGAAATTTTTTTTTTTTTTTTTTTTTTTTTCATACATATTCGCTGTTTCCCGCTTTAGCGAGGTAGCATTAAGAACAGAGGATTGAGCCTTAGAGGAAAAATCCTCACTTG
>JAYMFT010320807.1:0-10004 GCA_038088735.1 Panulirus argus | reverse complement strand
CAAAACAGAGGACAAGTGTGGTAGTAGGGAGACAGACCTTAAGCCACATAACATCAAAGTTTGGAGATTCAAGGTCCATGAGGCGTGCAACAGGTTTGTTTATGCTGGAAAAAGCACAAACACCACCTTGCTGACAGTCAGTATGACGAGTTGGTCAACCTGCTTACCAACCGTTTGGAGAATGGGTCATCTTGTTCATTATTATTAAAACTAGTGGGTTGCTCACCATCAGTATGACGAGTGTGTCACCTTGCTCACCATCAGTACGACTATTGGGTGATTTTCCTAAACATCAGTATGACGAGTGGGTCTCCTTCCTCATTATCTCTATGACGACAGGTTCACTTTGTTCACTTTAATTTTGATGAGTGGGTCACACTGTTCATCATTAGCATGGGTGGGTAACCTTCCTCAATATCAGTATCGCGAGTGTCTAGCCTTACTAACCATAATGATGAAGAATGGGTCATATTGGTCACCATCAGTATGACGAGTGCATCGCCTCGCTCATCCTCAGCAAAAGGATTGGGTCATATTGCTAATCATCAGTATGAGGAGTGGTTTGCTTTCAGTAAGAATGAGGCATTGGTGATTCTGCTCATCACTGAGATGAATATGTCACCTTGCTTTCCATCAGTGTGACGAATGGTTTACATTCCTAACCATCAGTGTGTCGAATGTGTCATATTGGTCACCAATAATATCCCGAGTTGGTAACTATTCTCACAATCAGTATGACGAGTGGGTCACCTTCCTTACCATCAGTATGACGAGTGTGTCACCTTGCTCACCATCAGTACGACTAGTGGGTGATCGTGATCTTTGTAAACATCAGTGTGACGAATGATTCAAGTTGCTCACCATTATTATAGATATTTGGTCACCGTGCTAACCATCATAAAAAGGGTAGGTCACTTTGTTCACAATCATTGTGAAAAGTGTTTCACCTTGCTCACCATCAGTATGAGGAAGGAGTCACATAGACCTCCATCAGTATGACAAGTGGTCAAATTTTTTCACCATCATCATGAGGAGTGGGTCACCTTCTTCACCATAAATATGAAGAGTGGGTCAAGTTACTCACCTCAGTATGACTAGGGTGTCAACTTCCTGAAAATCAGTATGACGAGTGGCTCATTGTGGTAGATAACAGTATGATGAATATGTTAACTTAATAATCATAATGATGACGAATGGGTCATCTTTCTTATCATCAGTATGACGAGTGGGTCACTTCGCTCACCATCAATATGACGGATGGGTCATCTTCCTCACCATCATTATGACGAGTGGTTTACTCACAATAAGAATGAGTTTGGTAACATTGTTTTTCATCAGTGTGACGAATTGGTCACGTTGCTTTCCATCAGCATGACGAATGGTTCACACTGCTCATCATCATTATAACGAGTGGGTCATACTGGTGACCAACAGTATCCCGAGTTGGTCACCTTCCGCACAGTCAGTATGATCATGTATCACCTTGCTCACCATTAGTGACAAGTGCGTCATAATGTTTACTTTTAGTATAACAGGTGGGTTGCTCACTGTCACTATGACGATTGGGTCATCTTGCTCACAATCATTTTGACGAGTGGGTCACCTTGCCCATCTTTAGCATGATGAGTTGGTTACTTTGCTCACCATCATTTTGAGTGGGTCATATTGGTCAACATTAATATCACGAGTAGGTCACCTTGTTCACCATCGGTTTGACGGGTTGGTCATCTTGCTCATCATCAGTATGTTGAGTGCTTCACCTTTTTCACCATTATTATGACCAGTGGGTCAGCTTCTTTACCATCAGCATGACTAGTGGGTCATCTTGCTAATCACCAGTGTGACGAGTGTATCATCTTTCTCATCTTCATTGTGATGAGTGGGTCATTTTGCTAAGCAATAGTGTGGCGAGTGGGTCACCTTGCTCATAATCAGTAAGTTGTGTGCGTCACCTTCCTCACCATTAGTAAGACAAGTTGAGCAGCTTGCAGTATGTCTAGTGAATAATCTTTCTCATCATCAATATGAGGAATGGATCAGCTTGCTCATCATCAGTATGACAATTGGGTCACCTTCCTCACCATCACTGTGAGGAGTGGATCATCTTCCTTACCATCAGTATGAAGATTGGCTTACCTTGCTCAATATCAGTTTGACGAGTGTGTCACCTTACTAACCATCATGATGACGAGTGGGTCATATTAGGCACTACTAGTATGACGAGGAGGTCATCTAGCCTACCATGAGTATGAAGAGTGGGTTCCCACGCTCACCATCAGTATGACGAGTGGGTCACCTAGCTGATCATCAGCGAGAAGAGTGGTTTGCTGACAGTAAGAAGGAGGAATTGATGACCTTGCACATCATCAGTGTGACGAATGGCTCACCTCGCTTTCCATTAGTATGACGAGATCACCTTCTTTACCACCAGTTTGAGGAGTGCTTGACATTGCTCACCGTCAGCGTGAGAAGTGGGTTATCTTGCTTACCATCAGCATGACGAGTGATGTCACATTGCTCACCATCAAAATGACGAGATAACCTTGCTCACCATCAGTATGACGAGTCTGTTACTTTGGTCACTATCAGTATGACGAGTGTGTCATTTTGTTAACAATAAGTTTGAGGAATGAGTCATAATTCTCATCATCAGTATGACGAGGTCGCCCTGTTCACCATCAGTATTACGAGTGGGTCAATTTGTTCACATCAGTACGACGAGATCACCTTTCTCACCATCAGTATTTCAAGTGAGTCACATTGCTGAGCATCAGTATGACAGATGTTAAACCTTGCTCACAATTAGTATGACGTGTGAGTCTCATTGCTTAACATCAGTATACCGAGTGGGTCAACTTGCTCATCATCAATATGATGAGTGGGTCACCTTGCTCACCATCAGAATGACGGGTGGATCTCCTTGCTCAACGTCAGTGCGAGGAGTGGGTCATCTTGCTCACCATCATCATTACGATTGGGCCACTTTGCGCACCATCAGTATGTTGAGTGCATCATCTTGTTCTCTATAAGTATGACCAATAGGTAAGCTTGTTCACCATCAGTATAACAGGTGGGTCATCTTCCTAACACTCAGTATGAAGGGTATATCATCTTTCTCACCATCAGAATGACGAGTGGGTCATCTTGCTTTCCATCAGAACGGCTAATGGGTGATCTTCCAAAACATCAGTATGAAGAGTGGTTCACCTTGCTCAACATTATTTTAGGTAGTGGGTCACCGTGCTAACGCTCATAATGACGGGTGGGCCATTTTGCTCACCATTATTGTAACTAGTGGGTCGCCTTATTCACCATCAGTTTGACGAGTGGGTCACATTCCTAACCATCAAAATGATGAGTGGGTCACATTGTTCATCGTTCTTATGACGAGTCTGTCACTTTGCTCACCATCAATATGAGGAAGGAGTCACATTGCTCTCCATCAATATGACAAGTGGTTAAACTTTATCACCATCACCATGCGGAGTGGGTCACCTTCCTCACCGTCAGTATGAAGAGTGAGTCATCTTGCTCACCATCAGTATGAATAGTGCCTCAAGTTGCTCAAAATCAGTATGACGAGTGGGTCACCTCGGTAAATAATAATATGACGAGTATGAGAACTTAATAACCAACATGATGACGAGTGGGTCATCTTGCTTATCATCAGTAGGACGAGTGGGTAACTTCGCTCACCATCAGTATGATGAGCGGGTCGCGTTCCTCATCATCAGTATGATGAGTGATTTGGTCACAATAAGAATGAAAGCTTAGTGACCTTGTTTATCGTCAGTGTGTCGAATTGGTTACTTTGCTTTCCATCAGCATGACAAATGGGTCACATTGGTAACCATCATTATAACGAGTGGGTCATATTGGTGACCATTAGTATCCCGATTAGGTCACCTTGCGCACAGTCAGTACTATCAGGGGGTCAACTTGCTCGACATCAGTATAACGAGTGGGTCATATCGCTCATTATTAGTATGACGAGTGAGTTGCTCACCGTCAGTATGACGATTGGGTCATCTTCTCGCAATCGTTTTGACGAGCGGGTCACCTTGCTCATCTTCCGTATGACGAGTGGGTTACCTTGCACACCATCAGTATGAATGAGTCATAGCAGTCACCATTATTATCACGAGTAGGTCACCTTGCTAACAGTCAGTATGACGAGTCAATCAACTTGATCACCATCAGTGTGACGAGTGGATCATCTTGTGCATTATCATTATAACGAGTAGGATGCTCACCATCAGTATGACGATTAGGTTATCTTGATCACAATCAATTTGACGAGGGGGTCACCTTGCTCACCACCAGTATGACGAGTGTGTCACCTTGCTCTACATTAGTACGACTAGTGGGTGATCTTCCTTAACATCAGTATGACGAGCGGATCTCCTTGCTCAACATCACGATGACGAGAGGTTCATCTTGCTCATTATCATTTTGACGAGTGGGTCACCTTGCTCATCATTAGCATGAGGAGTGGGTCACCTTGCTCAATATCAGTATCATGAGTGTGTCATCTTACTAATCATAATGATGACGAGTTGGTCATATTGGTCACCATCAGTATAACGAGTGCATCGCCTCGCTCACCATTAGCAAAAGGAGTGGGTCATCTTGCTAATCATCATTATGACGAGTGGTTTGCTCTCAGTAAGAATGAGGAATTGGTGACTCTGCTCATAAATGTGACGAATAGGTTACCTTGCTTTCCATCAGTATGACGAATGGTATCATTGTTCACCATCAGTATGACGAGTGAGTCACCTTGCTCATCATTAATATGACGAGTGTGTTACCTTGCTCACCATCAGTACTACTAGTTAGTGATTTTCTAAACATCAGTATAGCCAATGGTTCACCTTGCTCACCATCATTATAGATAATGGGTAACCGTGCCAGCCATCAAAATAACTAGTAGGCCACCTTACTCTCCATCATTGTGACGTGTCTGTCACCTTGCTCGCTATCAGTATGCGGAAGGATTCACATTACTCTCCATCAGTATGACAAGTGGTTAAACCTTATCACCATGATTATGCGAAGTGGGTCACCTTCCTCACCATCAGTATGAAGAGTGGGTCATCTTGCTCACCATCAGTTTGACTAGTGTCTCAACTTGCTCAAAATCAGTATGACGTGTGGGTCACCTTGGTAGATAATAGCATGACGAGTATGAGAACTTGATAACCAACATGATGACAAGTGGGTCATCTTGCTTATCATCAGTATGACGAGTGGGTCACTTCGCTCACCATCAGTATGACGAGTGAGTCGTCTTCCTCATCATCAGTATGATGAGAGGTATACTTACAAAAAGAATGAAAAGTTAGGGAGCTTGTTCATCGTCAGTGTGTCGAATTAGTTACTTTGCTTTACATCAGCATGACAAATGGTTCACATTGCTCACCATTATTATAACGAGTGGGTCATATTGGTGACTATTCGTATCCCTAGTAGGTCACCTTGCGCACAGTCAGTATAATCAGTGGTTCACCTTCCTCACTATCAGTATGACGTGTGGGTCATATTGGTCATTACTAGTATAACGAGTGAGCTGCTCATCTTTAGTATGACGATTGGGTAATCTTGCTCACAATCATTTTGACGAGTGGGTCACCTTGTTCATCTTCAGTATGACTAGTGGGTTGCCTTGCGCACCATCAGTATGAGTGAGTCATAGCAGTCACCATTACTATCACGAGTAGGTCGCCTTTGCTCACAGTCAGTATGACGAGTCGGTCAACTTTCTCACCATCCGTATGAGGAGTGGATCATTTTGTTCATTATTATTATAACGAGTAGGTTGCTCACCATCAGTGTGACGATTGGGTTATCTTGTTCACAATCAGTTTGTCAAGTGGGTCACCTTGCTCACCATCAGTATGACGGGTGTGTCACCTTTCCCTACATAAGTACAATTAGTGGCTTCTCTTCCTAAACATCAGTATGACGAGCGGGTCTCCTGGCTCATCATCACTATGACGAGAGGTTCACCTTGCTCGCTATCATTTTGACGAGTGGGTCACCTTGCTGATCATTAGCATGAGGAGTGGATCACCTTTCTCAGTATCAGTATCACGAGTGTTTCACCTTACTAACAATAATGATGACGAGTTGGTCATATTGGTCACCATCAGTATGACGAATGTATCGACTCGCTCACCATTAGCAAAAGGAGTGGGTCATCTTGCTAATCATCAGTATGACGAGTGGTTTGCTCTCGGTAAGAATGGAATATTGGTGATTCTGCTCATGAATGTGACGAATAGGTTACCTTGCTTTCCATCAGTATGACGAATGATTTACATTGCTCACCATCAGAGTGACGAATAGGTCATATTGGTCACCACTAATATCCCGAGTAGGTAACCTTGCTCAGAATCAGTATGACGAGTGGGTCACTTTGCTCATCATCAATATGACGAGCGTGTCACCTTGATCACCATCAGTACCACTAGTGGGTGATTTTCTAAGTATCAGTATGGCGATTGGTTCACCTTGCTTACCATCATTATAGATAGTGGGAAACCGTGCTAGCCATCATAACGAGTAGACCACCTTGCTCTCTATCATTGTGACGAGTCTGTCACCTTGCTCATCATCAGTATGCGGAAGGATTCACATTACTCTCCATCAGTATGACAAGAGGTTAAACTTTATCACCATCATCATGAGGAGTGGGTCAAATTCCTCACCGTCAGTATAAAGAGTGGGTCATCTTCCTCACCATAAGCATGACTAGTGCGCCAGCTTGTTAAAAATCAGAATGACGAGTGGCTCACCTTGGTAAATAGCAGTATGACGAGTATGTGAACTTAATAAACATCATGATAAGGAGTGGGTCATGTTGCTTATAATCAGTATGACGATTGGATCACTTCGTTCACCATCAGTATGACGAGTGGGTCATCTTCCTCATCATTATTATGATGAGTGGTTTGCTCACAATGAGAATGAGAAGTTGGTGACCTTGCTTATCATCAGTGTGCCGAATTGATCACCTTGCTTTCCATCAGCATGACAAATGGCATATATTGCTCACCATCATTATTACGAGTGGGTCATATTGGTGACTATTAGTATCCCAAGTAGGTCAACTTTCGCACAGTCAGTATGATCAGTGGGTCACCTTGCTCACCATCAGTATTAAGAATGGTTCATATTGCACATTATGAGTATAATAAGAGGGTTGCTCACCGTCAGTATGACGATTGGGTTATCTTGCTCACAATCAGTTTGACGAGTGGGTCACCTTGCTCATCTTCAGGATGACGAGTGGGTTACCTTGCTCATTATCAGTATGAGTGGGTTATATTAGTCACCATTAGTATCACAAGAAAGTCACCTTGTTCACAGTCAGTATGACGTGTCGGTCAACTTTCTCACCATCTGTATGACGAGTGGGTCATCTTGCTCACCATCATTGTGACGATTGGGTTATCTTGCTCTCAAACAGTTTGATGACTGGGTCACCTTCCTCACCATCAGTATAACGAGTGTGTCACCACGCTCACCATGAGTACGACTAGTGGGTTATCTTCCTAAACATCAGTATAAAGAGTGGGTCTCCTTGCTCATCATCACTATGTCGAGAGGATCACCTTGCTCACTATCACTTTCACGAGTGGGTCACCTTGCTCATCATTAGCATGAGGAGTGGGTCACCTTGCTCAATATCAGTATCACGAGTCTGTCACTTTACTAACCATAATGATGATGAGTGGTTCATATTGGTCAGCATCATTATCTCGAGTACATCGCCTCGCTCACCATCAGTAAAAGGAGTTGGTCATCTTGCTAATCATCAGTTTGACGAGTGGTTTGCTGTCAGTAAGAATGAAGAATTGCTGACTCTGCTCATCACTGTGACGAATAGGTCACCTTGCTTTCCATCAGTATTACGAATGGTTTACATTGCTAACAATCAGTATGACGAGTGGGTCATATTGGTCACCATTAATATCCTGAGTAGGAAACCTTTCTCACAATCAGTATGACGAGTGGGTCACCTTGCTTACCATCAGTATGACGAGTGTGTCACCTTGCTCACCATCAGTACGACTAGTGGGTGATCTTTCTAAACATCAGTATGACAAATGGTTCACCTTACTCACCATCATTATAGATAATGGGTCACCGTGCTAACCATCATAATATTACTGGTAGGCCACGTTGCTCACCATCATTGTGACGAGTCTGTCACCTTATTCACCATCAGCATGAGGAAGGAGTCACATTGCTCTCCATCTGTATGACGAGTGGTTAAACTTTTTCACCATCATCATGAGGGGTGGGTCACCTTCCTCACCAACAATATGAGGGTCATATTACTCGCCATCAGCATGACTAGTATATCAGCTTGCTCAAAATCAGTAAAACGAGCGGTTCACCTTGGTATATAACAGTAGGACAGATATGTGAACTTAATAACCATCATGATGAGGGATGGGCCATCTTGCTTATCATCAGTATAACGAGTGGGTCACTTCGGTCACCTTCAGTATGGCGAGTGGGTCACCTTCCTCATCATCATTATTTCGAGTGGTTTGCTCACAATAAGAATGGGGAGTTGGTGAACTTGCTTATCATCAGTGTGACGAACTGATCACCTAGCTTTCCAACAGCATGACGAATGGTTCGCATTGCTCACCATCATTATGACGAGCCTGTCTTATTGGTGACCAATAGTATCCCGAGTAGGTCACCTTGTTCACCATCAGTGACAAGTAGGGTCATATTGTTTACTATTAGTATAAATAACAAGCGGGTTGCTCACCGTCAGTATGACGATTGGGTGATCTTGCTCGCAATAAGTTTGACGAGTGGGTTGCCTTGTTCACCATCAGTATGACGAGTGTGTCACCTTGCTCACAATTTGTACGACTAATGGGTGATCTTCCTAAACATCATTATGACGCGTTGGGCCTCCTTCCTCATCATCACTATGATGAGAGGTTCACCTTGCTCACTATCATTTTGACGAATGGGTCACCTTCCTCATCATTAGCATGAGGAGTGATTCACCTTGCTCGATATCAGTATAACGAATGTGTCACATTACAAACCATAATGATGACAAGTTGGTCATATTAGTCACCATCAATATCCCAAGCATGTAACATTGCTCACTATCAGTATGACGAATGGGTCACCTTCCTAACCATCACATTGATGAGTGGGTCACATTGCTCATCATTCGTATGACGAGTCTGTCACCTTGCTCACCATCAGTATGAGGAAGGAGTCACATTGTTCTCCATCAGTATGACAAGCGGTAAAACTCTATCACCATCATCATGCGGAATGGGTCACCTTCCTCACCATCAGTATGAAGAGTGGGTCATCTTCCTCACCATCAGTATGACGAGTGGGTCATCTTGTTCATTATCATTATAACTAATGAATTGCTCACCATCAGTATAACGGTTGGGTTATTTTCCTCACAATCAGTTTGACGAGTGGGTCACCTTGCTCACCATCAGTATGAAGCGAGGTTCACCTTGCTCACTATCATTTTGACGAGTGGGTCACCTTGATCATCATCAGCATGAGTAGTGAGTCACCTTGCTCATTATCAGTATCACGAGTGTGTCACCTTGTAACCATAAAGACGAGTGGGTCATATTGGTCACCATCAGTACGAGGAGTGTATCGCTTCGCTCACCATCAGCAAAAGGAGTGGGTCATCTTGCTAATCATCAGAATGACTAGTGGTCTGCTCTCAGTAAGAATGAGGAATTGGTGACTCTACTCATCACCGTGACCAATAGGTCACCTTGCTTTCCATCAGTATGACGAATGGTTTACATTCCTCACCATCAGTGTGACGAGTGGGTCATATTGGTCACCATTAATATCCCGAGTAGGTAACCTTGCTCACAATCACTATGACGAGTGTCAACTTGCTCACCATCACATGATTATTGTGTGGTCATCGGCAACTCAAGGGTGTGCCGTTTTGATAACTGCTTCTTTCCCTACACGTCGAA
>JAYMFT010320796.1:0-10004 GCA_038088735.1 Panulirus argus | reverse complement strand
ATTGAGTTAAGAGGTGGAATTACAGAACCGTCAAAGGAGATACGAGAGTTGTGAGGAGCTTTCGATAGAGATAGGAAGAAATTGGGTCTTGGAGGCATTAAACTTAACTAGATTTTGTGCAACCCACTGAGATATCCTGTCCAAGTCAGTTAATCGAAATAAGATCATCTTAACCGCACGTGCAGGTAGCGGTAAAAAGTATTGCTAAGAAAGTTGCCGTTACATATTTCTGGAACCAGCCCGTTAAAGGTTCGAGACAACATAGTATAGTGTGTTTCCTTTCCTCCAGTAGGTTCGTTATACGCTGTAAAATCACTTCTGATGGTGGTATAGTCATTTTCCGAGAGGGCCTTAGTTAAAGAGATATCCCCTTCCCCATGTAAAACAATATCCCAGTAGCAATTCTTTAAAACGGCCATATCTAAAGAGGTATCCTTCCCAGTTAGAGCAAATCACATTCATTTTTTTTTTTTCTTTTTATGAAGACGCATCTATCAGAAGTTGGGAAAGATTGGTTGTGGTGATTCGTTTTGTTGGCAGAGTCATATATTGAATTACACTTCTTCGTCACTCACAGTTATAGCGTGTCAAGAAGATTCATACTTAGTGCTCAGACTTCTATTACTGACATAACTCTGTGGCCAACAGCTCTTAAAAAAATTATCAAAAAAGAAAATTAATTTTAGATTCAAGCAAACTAAATATTGCTCTCACGGCACACCGTTGAGTGAAGAATCTTAATTACAAAACAAAATACAGTCATGAAATATTACCCTACTGACAGCTGCTGGGAAACTATTTAAAAGTTCTGCGTTCTTAGTGTATCAGTGATGACAAACAAAGCTAATGACAAGGTCAGAAAGTAAGATACTGTCACTCTGATGATGTACAACCCGTCTTATGCAAGTACTGTTGTCTAACGGTGATATCATGTGACATAAATACTCATGAGGAAGTTAGAGATGTGTGTTTCCTTGGCTGTCAAAGCACTGAACTTCTCATTAAACCTCTGTCAGACTCTTCTTGTTCATCGCTCTGTACCACTGGTGTGCTGAAATAGTCAGTGCAAGAACGTTCCTCAAGACATGGCAGACCAGCCGTGACATATTGGGCATATCCTGGAAGAGAGGCGGTCACTGTCATTGCAGAAGAGCTGGATGAGGCCTCAAACTTCAGTTGTTCTGCAGTCTTGTTCCTTGTTCATGCATATTGCACTCCAGACGACCATTACCACCCAATCATTTACTCATGTTCTGCAGGATCTGCTGTCTGGGGCTTTGCGGGGTCACTGTGGTCCGTAACGTGGCTCTTAACACATTCTGTTTGAAAGTTTCTTCGCTTGAAGAAATCATGGATGTCTTTTTGTCTCGTTTGACGCCAGCGTGCATCTCAGATCGTCCGGGTTCATATAGTGACGAACAACTTTAAGGTAAGCAGTGAATGGCAGTGACGCACCAAGCTGGGGATGGTCACGGGCAGTACTGACATGCTCTGACAGCTTTATGAAGACTGTACAGTATATGCTAGTCAGGGCATATACCTATAGCAGACATATATAAATCTCTCTCACAGTGTTTTAATAACGGTATGCACAAGGACCTAGCGTTCATCTGTAATGCTTCTTCCCGGTTGTAACATACATGTACGTAGACCCAAGCAGCTAGACGACCTTTGCTACAATAGTACCACAAACACGTGAGCATTGTCATAATGAATGACAATTCTTGCGAGAGAGAGAGAGAGAGAGAGAGAGAGAGAGAGAGAGAGAGAGAGAGAGAGAGAGAGAGGTCAGTTGCATGCAAAATATTCCTGGTGCCTCCTCCTTGTGAGATGAGGCAGAATGACCACCCTAACGATCCTCCACTAGGTTCATCAGCGTCGGCACTCGTGAAGTCTCCTGGGAGATCTATTAACTGGTCACCCCTGAGTCTTGCTGGTGCCTGTACCTTGCAGACGATCGAGACACTCGCAGACGCAGCCAATGAGCCTTTATTGGCAGTCAGGAACAATCGATAGTCTGGCACCTAACGCGCACCACTCGCTTGGGGGTGTAGCCAACACCATCTCGTCTTTGACATTTCATCTGCGTCTCTGAATTACATTTTTGTTATATCTGTCAATCCCACCTGTTATGACATCAGTGCTCTGATTCTCATTCTGTAAGAATCTCATGATTTTGAGGATATACTCCGACATCACCAACGGTTTCGAAGAGCCACAGTTAGTGACTGGATCATTTTCCTTAGGTTCCCTGTTTCACGTCTTACCTTCAGGTTACCTACTTGATATCTTGCCTTTAGGTTTCTTTTTAAATATCTTACCTCCGGGTTCTCTGTTTAGTATCTTACCTTCATGTTCCCTATTTCATATCTTACCTTCAGGCTCCCTGTTTCATTATTTCATCTTTGAGTTCCCTACTTATATCTTACCCTCAAGATCTCTTTTTTATTATCTTACCTTCAGGCTTCCTGTTTTATTTCATACTTTACAGTCCTTTTTTAAAATCTTACCTTCAGCCTTCCTGTTTTATGATTTTTGTCTACGGGGCTCCCTGTTTAATATTTGATCTTCAGGCTTCCTGTTTACTGGATAAATAAGTTTGAAGTTTTGTAAACACCGTGTTTGATGATCGTTCTTTGAAGTAAACAGGAATGACTCCTTCCTTCATTGGAATGAACGGTTGTATTGACGATAACGATTATCCTTGTTCGAACTGACCTAAAACCACCTGTAAAAGCATCCAATGGTCTGATGCTTTTTGAATTCCATTTTGTATGTCTCAATATTTCTCTAAACTCATTTGCTTGCAAAACTGTCGAATCTTACAGTTAACAGCATTGAAACTATTAGAATAAAAAGGAAAACAAACGGCAATAACCCTATGGATTCTTTTGAGACTTTGTGATAACAGAAGAGATCAGAAATATTGAGATTAATTCGGTAAGGGAAGAAAAGCAGACAGATGTCTTATGGATATATAGCTGTAAGCTTTACATGAGAGATGTCTCCGTTCCGCGGCACGGACCACTCGTTGAGTTCTTGACCAACCTGCGTCCTTTAAAATTCTTTGAGTGCCCACACCTAGGAAAAAAGATCAAAACATTTGTTTAGGAGAATGTGGGTTTTAGAAATTTCATTTATTTCCACAAAGGGCTTGGTCACAGGAAATATTTCATGAGAACACTTGTCGTTCCAGGGATTTGTAATCTGGTTTTGTGGCAGAAAGTATAAAGTATAACTTTTTGGATTCCTTCCTACGAGAAACACTCACGTCACCTGCAGTAACAAGGGACAAGGTTCGCCTCCATCTGTAGAATGGCATCTCTTTATTGTATTCCTTCATTAAGATGGGTGAGGCTTTCCCATCCAGTGTTGCATCAGCCCTGTCAGCTAGCAGTTTGCACCGTCCAGAGCGCTAACATGAACGACACTTTTGGGGAGAGAACATTAAAACTGTTAGCCTGTTAGCACGAACCATATTGTTACTAGCAGTACATCAAGACACACTAATAATGACCTTTCCCAGGGGCTGGAATATCAAAGGGAACCCTTCAGTACTAAGAAACACTTCATAATTCTTGTCTGCGACACGAAACTCAGATGGTCTTCCTTCATTCCTTCCCCAGTTAAAACCTTTAAGTCATGATGTAGACCCCAGGACGTCTCAGTGTTGACTTAATCTGTCTAGAACTTGGTCATCTCCTTGAGTGTCTTGCCAGCTTTAACTTTGGCAATTTGTGTCAAGTCTTCGTGTGGCAGCGAGGGATGCCGTCACACCGTGGGTCAGTCGTCACACTCTGTACCTGGGGACACTCCTTGTACCCACTGCGACAGTTGGTGCCACTTGGTGTATCCACTGTCCATTACAACGGTCCGCACCATTCTCTGTGCCTACCACGACAAGTGCTACACTGTGTCCACCCGAAAACCGGTGCCACTCTCTGTGTACCTACCACGGTGGCGTCTTCCGATTGAGCATTCTGACAGCGACGATTCCCATGGCTTGAAAGTTAAGCAGTTTAGATCTTTCCAAACTTGGTTCACTTCAAATCAGTGAGCTAAAGTTAGTTTTCGGATGGTTTAATTCCCTATTCACCTCTTCCTGTTCAAACCGAGAGTCGCAGATTACTTGAAATTTATCTTAAAGAAACGATGAATAAGAAAGGCTCTTACCCAGGATTGCTCCAGTCATCTCCAGGGGGGAGTTTGGCCTTTTTGGATGTGAGAAATGTATGCAGTACAGGAAAAGTAACGTAGACAAGGACTGTGACGTTTTAAGCACAAAGTTCAAAGACATTCGAAGGAACAAAATAGTACATGGAATAAAGGTAAAAAATCATTTAGCAGAAAAAGAAAAACATGAAAAGAAAAATCCTCAAGAGTAAACATGATCAGTGAATCTTATTAATTGAGAAGACGAAACTCTGGAGCAAATTCAAGAGTTAATCGACAGTGTCTTAAAACCGCGACGGACGGGTTGGTACATGTGTTAATCATTATCGTTTAAACCTCGACAGTTACCCCCTTGCCACGGGAGAGGTTTACGGTCTTAAGAAAATGTTATCACCTGCAGCATTATAAACACCACAATAGTGTTTACATATGAGTACAAAATGATACTTATGTATGGAATAGAGAGAGTCAACATCGGAATATGTAAATTATAGCAATGTGTGCAGGTACATAGACAGATTTGTTTCACAAATTAGCAAGTTACCGTAAACTTATCCTGTTAAGATTGTCTCGGGGAAAGCTATCAACGTGACGTCTGCTCAGTCACTGGAGACGCGTTTAGGGACGAAGTAGTCTTTGACAAACTACAAACACTCCCTCTGTTGTCCTGACCAGCTGAGT
The DNA here is from genome assembly GCA_038088735.1 of Panulirus argus. Lineage (NCBI taxonomy): Eukaryota > Metazoa > Arthropoda > Malacostraca > Decapoda > Palinuridae > Panulirus > Panulirus argus. Next base: position 5,150 of record JAYMFT010320796.1, on the reverse strand, counting down.
GCCCCATGGGAACCACGCATCAGCTGAGGAACGTACGTGGCTCAAGTGGACAGTGTGGATATGCGTACCACATCTACTATACTTCCTCCTCCTTCATCTGGTTGTGTGACAGAGATACTGCTGTCACAAGGGAGGCGAAGGAAGGCTGTTTCTCTACAACGCTCCAGCAGAACAGATTGTGTCGAGGTGGTGACTCAGTGTTACTGTTACATCAGGGGAAGCAGAGATGTTTCGCTATAGACGCTATCTTGCAGCAGGGGTTGAGTCTCTGAGAGATTTTATGCAGCAGCGGTAGGAAAAGGCTTCTATGGAACAACAGCGAGACCTGGCGAGTTGCTGAAGCTCCACCCGACAGTGTCACAGATGCAATGTTCCTGCGGCGTCGCCATCTGTGAAGGCCTTGTGACGTTGTTTCGCTGCACTGAAAGAAAAAACATCGGATAGGGAAGCAGTGGTAGTGGGTCTAAGACCTAAGTCCCGAATAACTGTAACAGGAATTCGAGGTGGACTTGAAATGCGATACTGAAGCAGGTGTTAAGGAGGTAGCAAAGCTTCGTGAAGTGGTACAGGTAGATGAGGCAGCATTTGTGCTTTCAGTTGCGGCCGAGGGTGAGGTGTGAGGCAGGGATACCACATCGAGGGGCAGTTAAGTGAAGAGTTGCGGCCGAGGGTGAGGTGTGAGGCGGGGATACCACATCGAGAGGCAGTTAAGTGAGGCAGTTGTGAACCCTAATGGGGTTGTAAAGTGCTTGTTGTGCCTCTTGATGTGAAGCGGTGCTGACTGCAGGCAATTCTTCGAGATCAGGTGCTCGAGAGAGAGGTACAACTCGAGATCTTATCGCTGTCGATATTTGGACGTACATGTCGCATGATCACGGAGGCAGCGCCTACATGGGCACTGATTGGTGCTTAGGAGAATTTAGTATCTAAGGCGACTAGCGATCCGAAGGGATGGTGCATCTGGAGTTAGCGCGTGTGCAGCGGCTTGCTGATCGTAGCAAACAGCTCCCGTAGACACTGGGACAGAAACACAGGGGAGGGGAATGGCACATTCTTTAATCATCGGCATCACTATCCATACCACTCTCTGTGCCTACCACGACAAGTGCAACACTGTGTGTCCACCACGACAACCGGTGCCAGGGCAGCGTGTACAGCGGCATACTGGTGGTCCGGTATGTGGACACCTGTAACTGCAATGGTCCTGCGACTCACTTCTTTCGTTACACAGTGTTCAGCAGTGTGAGATGTGGTGAAAATCACTTCACATCTCGGGTTTGTTTGAGGGACATTTCTCAGGCGGTGGGTGGCGTTATCGTAGCTGAGGTTTGCCTTCCTGGTGTAAAGACTCAGTCATTTGAAACTAGTTACGCAACTGTTTGTCTTGGCAACTCATCTGTGGCGAGCCGATCAACGTGTGAGTTTCTGGAATGCCAGCGAGTAGGGTAGCCGTGTGCTTCGAAGCGTGCATTGGCCCTTTCTAGCCTGTTGACAGGGTCTTGACTCGATGTATCTTGAGGTGGGTAATCAGTCTCTCTCGGAATGATTTCTCGCATTCATAGAGTCAGGATTACGTCACCTTCCTTGTGTTCGACGTTTGGATTTGTGTGAACCAATCACTCAGATATCCCTGGATGCTAACCCTAAACTGAAATGCACTGTCCTTATCGCAAACATACGCGTCAGAGAAGTGGCGTTTAGCTTTCTCTTCAGTGAGTCCATTGTCCTCGTAAAATTTTAGTGGCTTTGTCGAGACGCCTAAGAACCTTTGGTAGCCTTGCCCTCATAGATAAAGCGAAGTTTAGCATCTTTAAAGGCTCTTAGAGGCCGTAATTCTCACTAAGGTCCTCATACCTATTGCTGACAACCACGATGCTGTCGCCTTCGTGATATAATTGGAGTTTAGAGAACGGTCCTGACGACCTACCGGAAGTACTAATGAACTGCTCGCTCGACAGTTGAACATCGGCCTGTCGAGCATAGGTCAGGAGCTTCCTACCGCCACTGTACCAGATATAAGATGGTGATTTCTCACGTAGCGATCAGACTCACTCACAGCGCATTCTAATGCATAGATGCACTGTTGGTGTGATGTGTACATGTTTGCCTGGAATAGTAGCAAGGAACACGGAGTGCCAGGTTCCTATGTATGGGCACCAAAAAAAGAATTAAGCTGATGGACTGATTCTTCTTCACAGCACAATTGCTCCCGGGAGCAACTATATCTCCATAGAAAGGATATTAAGCTAAGAGATTTACCTTAGTCTGGTAAAGATTACAACGTGTTAAGAGGTGGGAAAGGCGGGACTTAGGAGATCGACCAAGGATACAGCTCCTCTGCCATTAGACTGAGCTATTTCTTTAAGTTATGAATTAAAAAGATATTAGCAAAATAATGCAGAATACTGAAACAGAAACAGCAACAAAATGCATGTAACGCACCAAATTGATCTATGTATAGCCTAATTTTCATACAGATTTCTTAACCACGATCCTCTTACACAGGTAGGAACAAGAATAGTAAGGTACAAGAAATATATAAGTTGCAGAAGAAATAGAAAAAGTCGTACATTAGATAATGTCAGAACGGCGAGACATGATAACTTTGGGATGATTTTAGAAAATAAAGACTTAGGGGGTCCCGTAGAATGACGAAAGGAGAGGGACATTCTGGTATCATCCAGAGAGAGAGAGAGAGAGAGAGAGAGAGAGAGAGACAGACAGACAGACAGACAGACAGACAGACAGACAGACAGACAGACCAACGCACACGGGGGCTCGTGAAAGAGGCGTCGTTAAGTCTTCGCCATAAACGCTGCAGCATCTGCCGGACAGAACCCTGTGAACCTTAAACTTTCACGATCAAAGACGAGGAAATTGAGGTCTTTTTCATTATATGGCAATACCAGCGAGCACCAAGATCTTGTCTGCATGACACCTGTATGTTTCCAGTTACATCAAGGGCATTGCAGGGGCTGACCGTCCCACTGGGGCCTCCTTCCCCTGCAAGTAAGGCGGCGTAAAGGTCAGTTAATATTCTGCAATATTTGGAAAGATGCAAGAGGCATTAAATCCTCGTTGAGAGAATTAGAACCCATGAAAACAACGGTTATGACCGTTGGAGCACGACGGGACAGTGCGACCCATGGGCATGATGGCTTGATCTTTGACCTTGATCTCGGAGCCTTACAAATGGGACATAAATGTCACGCCATTACTCTTCAGGCCTTTACCATCGTGTTCGGGTTGCACAGTCGAGCTAAAGAGGTCGGTAAAATTACACCTAATATTTGAGGAGCAGTATTCAGTGTGGAGCAATATTCACGAAGGAACCATATTCACTGAGGATCAATATTCAGTTCTCATGCAGCTACAGTTATATCTAGATTTGCCAATATTCCTGGTGATGAACGTCTAGGTAGGGCACCCTGCGTTTCATCCTGTTCCTCGTGTACAACATCTGGAGGGAACGCGTGCTATTCTGTTTTCAGCTGAATTTTCGCTCCAGTTACCGTTCTTTCATTTACTTTTCGTGTAGAATTATGTGAAATATTATCCTGGCACCTGCCGTTTTCTGTTGCCGCATTGTAATTTCTCTTGATTAAAATATTTCCGTAACTTTTACCAGAATGTCCGTCATTAACAGGAATTATAATTACAGACGTTCCAGGAGTTCATCTATCAACTAATTAACGCAAATAGTAATTATATTAAACAAAATTTCTTCATATTTTAATACCATATAAATGAGAAGGTAGGGTAATTAGTATAACAAATTATCGCATGGCAATTCTTAGCAACGGAAATGTTCACATTGCGTTGTTTAGCATTACGGTAAGCTAGAGCGTCAGTGTGAGCTACCAGCACCAGGTCTGAGGAGCGTCTGTCTGTTCAGGTTTTGTTCGTTCTTCGGGATAAATGCCGACAACATCGCGGGTTTCTGAGCAAGCCAATCATGACCTGATATTGCCTCAGGAACTAATAGGTTTTCGCTGCTCTAACGCACATCAAGATTTAATATTGTTCCGGACAATTACCGATTACATTTCTTGGTATTCTTTTCGTCCAAGGGGAAGGAAACATTATCATATACTTGTATTATGGGGAACGAGAAGTCATCATCCTTCACATTCTTGGAGCTTATGTTGTTATTTCAGTAACATCTGATACATATATCGAAAAAAGAAATATATATTCTCTTTTAAACTCTTAGACTTGATTTTAGTAAGCAGTTACATCACGTTTCCTAAATCCTATATCCTATATTTCCTTTTAGCGGATATTTTGTACATATGTGCATCGAATTAAGGAGGAATATTGTAGCTTCAGGAGAGGTGCATAACTTGAAGAAACTCTGTAAGGAAAATTTAGAGAAAGTGAAGGGCTTGTATGTGGAATTTATGGATCCGGAGAAAACATGATAGGGTTCACAGAGATGCTTTGCGTAAGGTGTTAAGAATTATGATTTAGGACGAAAGCTGCGAGAAGCAATGGGGAGTTTCTGTCAAGAGAATAAGGCATGTGTTGTAAGTATGAAGACAAGAGGATGAGTGGTTGCAGGTGAAGGTGGGTTTGCGGCAAGGGTTTGTGATGTCACCTTGGTTGTTTAATTTGTTAATGGATAGGGTGGTAAGGGAGGGTCTTAGGGAGAGGGACAGATTTGCAGTCGGTTGGGGATGGGGGCTGCCTGGGAGGGAATCAATTGCTGTTTGTTGATGATGCGGCTCTGGTGGCAGACTCGAGTGAAAAACTGCAGAAGCTGGTGACTGAGTTTAGGAGAGTGTGCGAAAGTAGAAAGGGGTAGACCGAAATGGGGATGAGAGGATGGGATAAAAGATAGGTTGAGGGGTCGGAGCCTGAACTTTCAGGAGGATGTGTAGCGCCCACTTGATAGAGAGAATGGAAACGCTGTGGTACACAGGGGGTGACGTGCTCTTTGTCATTTACTACACGTTCATCTGAGTTTGTATACTCTATTTCTAATTTGACATTGTCATTACTTAATATTTCTGGCCTATCCACCTTACTGGCGGGACTGTTCCTCTCACTTGTCGCTTATGATGTCCTCCATTTTTTGGCTTGTGATTGGATCTCTCTCTCTCTCTCTCTCTCTCTCTCTCTCTCTCTCTCTCTCTCTCTCTCTCTCTCTC
>JAYMFT010320785.1:0-10005 GCA_038088735.1 Panulirus argus | reverse complement strand
ACGCTACCTCGCTAACGCGGGAAACAGCGAATATGTATGAAAAAAAAAAAAAATATATATACATATATATATATATACAGTTTGTAAAAGACCTGTGAATATTTAACGCTCACTAGTTTTTTTTTTTTCACCAAACGTTTTGCTTTATCTGATAAAATGTGAATTAAACGTCTTATATTTATTTTCGTTTATCAAATGAAGCAAAACGTGCAGTGAGAAAAATTGAAAGAACCAACAGAAAGCTAGTATGTTTTAAATATGCATTAGTCTTTTAGAAAGTGTATTAAAGAAAATTTTCTGCCTGCTTACACGAATATATATATATGTTTTAATAAGACGGTGTTACCGGACTTCGCCTGCATGAAACTAAACCACGAGTAAACGTCACCTGTTGTGAGGCAGCATAATCATCCATTAACGAAATGGGGTACAGTCTCGTCGGAAAACTTTTCAATTCAAAGGAGTCCATCTTTTCCCTGTTACTGGAAGTAGCGCAGCCTTGGAACTGCAGGCACCCTCGGGAAAAAAGGGGACTTGGAATAACTGCAGGATATCCCTTTCAGGAGAAGGGGTACTGAGGCGATTAGTAGACAGGTTGATATTATCGGAATTGAGGAAACTTGAAGTGCAGTATACGAAACTTGGACTGTTTGACATTTGTGAGCTTTGATCAGAACTCAGCTCTGTACTTCGCTAACCATCTCAAATGAGAAGTATGAAAAAGGATTAAACGATAGACTATAGACGTAAATATGACATTTTCTTCGCAATGCCATAAAAGCAGAAGAAACGAGAAAATAATAAAAAGAAAGATTATAATTTGGGACGAAAATCCACCCACACCCATTTTCTATTTTGTATCTTTTACACTTTGGGTTCGTTTTCTGAAGGGTTTGTGTGTTGCCTGTTTGTGATTCTTTTTATGGTCGGTGTTGCCGTGGTTGTTGATAAGTGTTGCTTGTCGTGATGTCATTGCCGTCGTTTATGTCATTACTGTTGGTAGTAGTTTAACGTTCCCTCTGTTACTTAGCATTTTTTTTTTTTTATTTTTTTGTGTGTGTGAGAGAGAGAGAGAGAGAGAGAGAGAGAGAGAGGGGGGAGTGAGAGAGAGAGAGAGAGAGAGAACCCCCCCACACTACCAGGGGCCGTGGCTCCACCATCAGCATTACGTGCCATAATATGCTAACGTTCGTGTCCACTTACGATTAGTCTTCAGCCAGGACTGGGTCACTGCCTCACTCGGGTGCCAGCGGTGCCAGAGGCGCTTGGAATGTTGGAGTCAGCAGTGCCAGAGGTGTTAGCACTACCTGAAGTGTGAGCGGTTTGAACGGTCCCGTCAGTGCCAGAAGTGCCGGCAGTGCCAACACTGTCGGGGGTGCCGAAGGTCTTAGCAGTCCCAGAGATGCCTGTAGTGCCATGTCTACCCACGGTGCCAGAGATGCTGGTATTTCTTAACTAATACATAAATCTACACCGACCGGATCATCATTCTCTCTCTCTCTCTCTCTCTCTCTCTCTCTCTCTCTCTCTCTCTCTCTCTCTCTCTCACACACACACACACACACACACACTCTCTATCGCTGTTTCATCTACCTGTCTGTCTATCTACCTATCTATCTATTATTTATCTATCTGTCTGTCTGTATATCTGTATACATATCTGTCTTACTGAATGGAATGCAGAAGACTTAGCAGTATCGCGTGTGACTTGAGGTCACAGACATTCGCATTTTTTTTTTCTCTCTCTCTCTCTCTCTTGAGAATAAACTATCAAAATCTGAAATTTGGAATATGAATATTTCTCCTCCCACAATTGCTCCTTAGCATTCGAAGCTCATGCAGTACACAGCGAACAGTTATCATAAAGAGGAGAAATGGTTACGCCCCCAGGGAACACTTGCAGGTCGACACACCCATTGGTTGCAACGCCGGAACGCTAGTGGCTTATACGGGAGAACAACGAGGGGATGGTCTCATGATTTGAGGACTCTCCAGTTGAGTCAGTGAAGTCTTGAGATCGAATAACGGTGTCTGATTTTTTGGTGACTCAAAAGTCGAGTCACGTCTCGAAGCATTCAAGAAGGACTTTGGGATTCGATCCGGGCTGCCCATTTGTTCATGTGCCGGTAAAGGAAAACTTGTACTTTTCTTTCTTTACGCTCGCTAGGCGTGGGTTGGTTACCTGGGTCAGTCCACGGTTCATCACCGTGTCACTCCTCGCAAGGGCCTCTCTCGTCCTCTCGCGTGCGAATTCTTCAGCCCAGCGCTACCCGTGTGTCCGTGCTGGCGCTTAAAGAAACGGACGTTTAATTGTATTTGCGCGAGGATTGGATATCTGGTGTTCGGTTTGCACTGGGTTCGCATTCGGTTTGCCGGTGAAGTGAAGCATGTTGCCGAGCGGGCAGAGAGACAGATAGCCTTTCATTCATTATTCCCACATGAGAGATTGTACTGAGCGCCTCAGGTTCGCTTGCTTGCGTAGTAAGGGGTCTCAGGCTGGCGGAACTGAGCAGCAGCTACTACGTGTGTGCTCAGTTGAAGGAGAGGTAGTTTATGAGTCCTTGGTGAGTATTGTAAAGGTCTGCTGAGCATTTACTGAGCAGTAACACGAGTGTTGCTGAGCTGATATAGAAAGTTTATTGGAAGACCCACATACTATATACTGAGCATACACACGTATACCAATATACGTTAAGAGTTGCTATACACACATTCAAGGGGATCTGAATAAGGCCCACTGTACAGTGAACACAAACAGATGCATAAGATACTGAGCATCTTCACAATGGTTGCTGAACACACACTGGAGAAGTGTTGAACAGCCACTCATTTGATACTGAACACACACACACACACACACACAAAGAATACTGTGCATCGAAACTGAGCACCCTGCAAGGCTGCTGAACCTACCCTCATGAGAAGCACTGAGCACCAAACTCACACCAGCCCTATAATGTCTCCCCCTCCCTCCCTCCCTCCCTCCCTTCTTCTTTGATACAATGACCAGGGTACAATGACTTGGTGATAATGAACTCTTGCCCACATTATCATAAGGCTCGACTTCGCCTCTCCCATAAGGCTCCCATTAATCGTCCTTATATTCAACATGATTTCAGGGGTTTTACATATACGATACATTTACTTTTTTTTTCTTCCTAGGATGTGTAACAGTTTAGGTCATGTTGACCTTTATTGGTTGACCTGATAATCTCGCAAACGATGATGGTGATAGCGAGGTCAGGGGCGCCGTGGATATTATCATACAGCCAGGGTCGGGTCACCACGGTGTTGCCAAATTAGATTTGACTGCCTCGCTGTTTTATGACTGGATTTTTGAAGCCATTATTTGCACGGGTTTTTCCCTCCCCACTCTCGGCTCTGTCCTCTTGTCGGATTTCTTTTTTTTTCTTTACCGAGTGATTGATAGCTTTGTGACTTAGCGATAAAATGCGTGGTGGAGCCCAAGAGATGGGAGGAGTGGAGATTATTTTTTTTTTTTTCTTATTGCTTCTTGGCACAGAATTTGCATTTGGTGTCCTAATCTTGACCCTCCTCCCACCGGAGCCTCGTCACCCTGCCCTTGCGGGGTGAGGTATTACTCGAACCCTTGAGATTCCTGAGGGTTCTTGAATTGCTTTTGAACTCCCAGAAGTGTTACTGAATATCCGAGTGGTGTGTCCCCCACCCCGCTCCTCTTCCCCATTCACTAAGGTGCCACAGAGGAACCCTGAACAGTTTTCTCGGAAGGTGTTCAGTAGAAATTAAGGAAAGTATTACTATATTTTCTCTCAAACACACTAGCTCTCCCCACTGTACAACAAGGAACTTGTGGCTTGCATGACTTCAAGCAAGTTCAAGTTCCTCCTTAGACTAAGTTCGTGTTAAGTGATGATCGTTGAACTTTCAGGTGTTCAGAACATACATTGAAATTTCTTGATGCACGGAGACCGAGAAGCCCTAACGGTCGCTTGTATTGCTCCATATTTACTGAAATCGTATATTCGAAAATCCAGACAAAAGGTTGAATGCATTAGATACAATTGTGGGGATATTTATGTGGAGTGATTGAAGTGTACATTTTTACAGAGGGTGTCCCCCCAGAACATTGTGAACCCCGTTGACCTATAGTTGCAGGGGTCAGAGATTAACGTTAGGCGAGACTCCAGCTGCGACGGTTGGACGAAGGACTCGACGAATGGGAAATGCGAGGGGCCAAGTTGAAACCAGGACGAAGAGAACGATGGGGAGCACAGGCGCCGCGGGACACGGAGGTCGGAGGCGGGGACAACGGTGTGGGACAAGACGAAAGGAGGAGCGAAGAGCAAAGAAAAGAAGGGAGCGCTGGAAAGCGAGGAAACAGGGAAGGGGGAGGAATGGAACGACAGACGAATGGGAACAAGCGAAGAAGAGATCTTTTGGAATAGGAGGAAGAGACTGCGATGCTACGACGGTGAGAATGACATAGGGAAGAACGGAAGGCATCCTCTGACAGCGGGTGTACCGTTCACCCACACCTTCAGGAAAAGGCATTCACCAATTCGCTGGTGAGCCTGACATGTGAGAGCTGTGGCTGGGCATAATCGCATCCTTTTCAACAGAGTCGTAGAGCATTTGTAATACATGATCCTGTATTCTGAAAATTCAGATTCTTTTCATTTTTTCCTCAGTTACCGGTCAGTGTCTGCGGTACAAGCCAGCTACAAAAACTTAGAATGTGACGTGGTTTGGATAGCGCAAGGACAACACAGGAATACTGGGGGTACCTGTCCCAGACCAACGGAGGACACAAGAGTGGAACAAGGTGGTTCGTGTCCCCAGACCATCTACGAAGCGTTGGTGACGGGAGTGCGCCCTCTGGGATAGTCTGATCTCAATGCCAGACCAACGATAACACGATGATGGAGTCAGAACCCCCGTGGGATAACATGGGTCTACTAGATGATCATCTGGGACACATGGGTGAGGCGGAGATGTACCTGGGTTAGCTTACCAGACCCACGTCACACGGGTAAAGTAAGGACGCCCTTGGGTTAGCGTTGTCTTACCCCCCAACACCATCGATGACACGAGGGTTAAGCGAGGACGCCCTCTCGGGAGGACATGGTTTTGACTCGACGGCATCGTTGACACAAGGGCGACGTGAGGACGCCCCTAGTGTAACATTGTCTTAACCCAAAACCAGCGGTGATACTAAGGTTGAAGTGAGGACACGGATGGGATAGCACTGCCTTGTCGCGTTGCCAACAGTGATCGCTGATGTAAGGCCGATATCGAGACGCTTCTAGGATAGCAATATCTATCCTTCTCAATAATATGGACGTAGAGACGAAGTCTGGAGGCTTGTGGGATTGCATTGTTTTGCTATATGGCAGACAATAACATAAAGGTGATCTCCAAACCCACACTTCATAGCAGTGTCATAGATCTTAAAACATCGAAAACGTGGAAGCGAAGGATTAGCACTGACATGCCGCCCGACTGGCAAGGACATAAGGGCCAAGCCAGGACACCCCTGGGATAACACTGTCTGCAGGGCGCCTGTGATTTATGCCTGCCGGTGGTGATAGGGGTCGAGCGGTGGAGCTCTGTGTGACTTGGCCATTTCTAATCCAGCTGGACATTAGTCATAGCCAAAGTAGAGGAGGCGGCAGAATGGTAATGAGTTAGGGGGACTGGGGAGGGGGAATAGTGAGGTGCGTGGATGGGTGTGTGTGTGTGTGTGTGTGTGTGCAGGTGCGAGTGGGCGGGATGGTGGATGGGTATGGGTGTGTGTGTGTGGGATGGTAAGTTACTTTGGGTGGAATCGTAAGTTAGTGTGGGTGGTTTGATGAAGGAGGTGGATGTGTTCTGTCCTTTGTTGGGGGGTCTTGGGGGTTTTGAGAATTCACGAAGTGCTCGTAAAGCGGTGTGTTTGTGTTTAGGAGCTGATAGACGGTTGGGTGATCTTGTACAAGATGATGTGGATGGATTGAGTAACGGATGGATGATGACGGTGTATAAAATGGTGTGAATGAGATGAGAGACGGGTGAATAATCTCGTATAAGTAGGTGTAGATGAGTTAAGTGATGGGTGGATGAGGAGCCAAGTGTTGAGTCAGGCTTGGTGGCCAGAGATGATGGTGGTGGGCGGGGTGGGTGAGGAGGGCTGATCCCCTGAGCTGAGCTGCAGGGTGGGTGAGGAGGGATAGTGATCAGGGCTGTAAGGCAGTACAGCCCTAAGGACGTGTGCCTCTGAGCCAGCCTCGATCCGTACCCGCCTATTTTTCGTCTCCGTCTCCAAACCCAGACCTCTCCTCCTCCTGCCCTGGTGCAGCCATCGCTAAGAAAGGAGACCGGGCTGACCCTTCCCGCTACAGCTACTTTGCTCTCTCCAAAGTCATTGAATGTATCCTTATCAAGTCTCCTCTTATTTCCTTCTTTCTGGTCACCAGTATGGCTTATCGGAGTACGAGGTTTGCCGGTGATCTCTCCTGCGTGCCTCACCTCTGGTAGTCCTCTCTCGGGGATTAGGGTGAAACTTTTGTCGTGGCCCCTCGATATCTCGAAGCATTTGACAGGGTGTGGCATAAATCTTTGCTTTCTAAAATTCCTTCCCTTTTTTTCTGATTCTCTCTGTCCCCCAGCGTATAGCTGCTTCTCCGGCCGTTACATTAAAGTGGTGTTCCTCAGGGTTCTATCCTGTCGCCCTACTCTCTTTCTTCCTTCCAGAAGTGATTTTCGATCATGAGTTTCTGTCACTGTTCACTCTCCCTTCCTCCTTGTAATGCTCGTTCTCTGTCTCTTAACTGATCAATATATCCTGTCTCGCTTCGAATCCGTGGAACATCTCGAATTGCTAAAACGCAATATCTGCCCATAGCTCTCTATATATTCGTTTCCCTCCGTTCGCTTTGGAAACCACAGCTCAACTCTGTAATACATTAACATATTTGGCACAATCAGATCCTCCACTTGGAAACCCCACATAATCAACATCATAAATTCTGCATCCCAAATGCTTGGGGTTTTGTATAGGTGTGGTAATGATTGATTTTTCCTTCGAGCGGCTATATCATTTCAGCGAGGTGTTTTGTTCGAATTGATATGAAGTACTGCTTATATGTCTGGTATGATTCTTTGTTCACCTTTCTACTAGTGTGAGTGAAGTCAAAACCCTTTCGCCTCATTAATTCTCCAGGTATCACCTCTCTCCAGTCATCCCTTTTTGTCCTCCCCCTGTTCTACAGGTATCATTATGACCACTGTTCTCGTGATCTGTCTGCATGTGTCCCTGCCACGGAGACTTGGGCTCGGAGCACCCGTCTGGCTGCTGCTTCCCACAGTTTCTTTAAGAAGACTGGCCTCTCGAGAATTGATCGTTATGATTCGTTTCTTCCTCGAAGAGCAAGCTGTAGCATTCTCTCTCTCTCTCTCCCTCCCCGTCTTTCGCTCTTCACATAACCTTTCTTCCTTCATTAAGAGTCAGGTCCACAAACACCTGCAGGGCCCAGATTAATTTCTATATATCGTTTTTTCCTTACATTCTTTTTATTTCAGCCGAGATAGTGTTGATTGGGGCATGTTTTGCCCGTGCCATGCCGGTCGCTGTAAGGAAAAGAAAGAAAAAAAAAAGTGAGGGTTGATGGGCTAAGCTGCTGGGTAGGTTTGGGCTGGGGGGAGTGTGACGACCAGCCACCCGGTCTGCTGGGGGAGTCAGCGCTGAACGCCTTGGCTAGCGCCTGGCGCTCACCGCAAGAAAATTTAGCGTTGAGAATAATGAGTCGCTTGTCTTACGTGATGTTGAGTGGTTTTTTTTTTTTTGTGTGTGTAATTACTGTTATTTTTACTGAACGAGGAGACAGTATCACACTCGTGGGGCCCCGTCTCTCTCGTGTGTGTGTGTGTGTGTGTGTGTATAAGTCCTTTATCATCTCGATACCGGAAATATGATCTCAGATGTTTTATGTATAGTGTATAGATCCGATTCAGTGTCTCCTCGAAAAGCACTTCAGTAGCTGTGTGTAAGGAGCCAAGTGAGGAATTTTTCCTCTAAGACTCACGTAGGAAATGGGTAATATATATGAAAAATAATATATATGTATAGATAGATAGATAGATATATATAAACACATGCATATCTAATCTCACATTACGACTTCGTACACGTCAGAATTATTTCACAGTAATCGATATCTGTGGTAATTTCCATACGACTTAATATTCTGGCTCTGAGAGATAGAATATCATAGACAACAGTTAAATACCGGTAAATCACACGTCACATCCTCTTAATTTATACACTCCACGTGAATGCGTCCCTCCGACCCTCACCAGTAATGTGAATGGAAAAAAAAGAAAAAGAGAAATACCAAACGCTCTTAACTTCTTTCTGATCACCGTCAGTTGTCTCTCTCTCTCTCTCTCTCTCTCTCTCTCTCTCTCTCTCTCTCTCTCTCTAGTGATGTTATCTCCTTAGGTTGGGCAATACCCCCACCCCAGTCATCGGAACCATTGGCCGCCAGAGACTTCTGGAGACTTTCGTGAGTGTCTGTAGTAGTGAAGATGAAGCCCAGGAATGTAAAGGGAAACAGCTGGCTCTTTGGTTTCGTGTTGAGGTAAAGATGATGTTTGCCGTCTTGAAGTTCTCATGGAAGTACGCGTTAAGGAGAAATTTCCAGGTAAATACACGCGGACTGAAGCTTTGATGAGGCAAGATGAAGCTGCTATTCTGAGGCTGACTCGGGTGAGTGAGTGACGTGCCGGAAATGTCTCCGGCTGTCCCAGAAACTCGGATGATGTTTCAGTAAACTCGTTTTATCCTTCAGGTTCAGCCCTTCCACTGGCTAATTCAACTGTGTCATAATTCCCTGCCCTCAGAGTATATTACAGAGTTCCTGATTGTCTTGGCTCGATACCTCTTCCGACCTCATCCGAGTCCAGTATCCCTGCGACTATGCCTTTTTGCAGCTTAATTCTAGAATCCTGCACCGCCCTTACTCTTTATTCTTTAGTTTCTGTCGTAGCTGTAAACGCCGCCTGTGACCCTCATTTACGGAGCCATAGGTCAGCTGGGACTGTACCTGCGAAACCTCGTGTGAGAGCATCGTGATCCCTTGATTCGATTCCTTTCAAACCCCCTCAATCCCCCCTCCCATCCAACTCCCCCACCCCCCCACAACCACCCGAGTCCCACGTAGTCCTAACTTCGCACCTCTCAAAGCCTCCGTCTTCGAGGTCCCCATATCGGCGGGTGTGTCTTGCCCGGGCTTGCCCTCCCGGCACACCATGCAGGGCCCCACCAACAATAGGTGGCCATAATCAGCCTGGAGCCGCCCTCACACCACAATCCCCGGCCTGGCCCACCGCCTCACCTATCTGTTCATCTCCAAAATATCTGTAATATCTCTGGCGGACCCCCCACCGCCTCGCCTCTCGCTCCAGCCTCCACTCGCCCTGACGAATCCTCCCTCCCTCCCACCTTCCTTCCCCTCCCCTTCCCACCTTCCCTCCCCGTCATCTCATCCTCCTCTCCACCCCCTCCCCTCCTCACCGTTCACACTCCCCATCCCTTCCTTCTCCCCGATCTTGACACCTAAATCCTCCCCCCCTCATCCCCCTCCCTCTTTCTCTCCCCCACCCACCACCCCTCCCCCACTTTTATAACAATATGAGCTTAGGCAAACAGGTTCCCCCTCCCCCTCCATCCCCCCCCTGCCGGGTCTGGTTGGAAGCGTGATGCCGCGTCGGGCAGGTGGAATCTTTCCCCCTCCTCCCCCCCCCCACCGATCGTCGCTTTCCTCGATAGATTTTTACAACATTGGTTCATCTCCCATTTGCATCTCGGAGTTACGATCGCGATCCATCAAAGGAACTGGCCATAATGGGAGTCATCTCGGGCCCGGGCGAGAGATCCGGCCGCTTCGCGAATATTTGTGGCGACGAAGATCCTCTCTCTCTCTCTCTCTCTCTCTCTCTCTCTCTCTCTCTCTCTCTCTCTCTTTCTCTCTCTCTCTCTCTCTCTCT
>JAYMFT010320774.1:0-10005 GCA_038088735.1 Panulirus argus | reverse complement strand
GGTGTATTTTAAATGTACCACTTAAAATATCCTTTTCTTTTAACAGAATATACAAGATAATCCAAGTTTTTTATATCATGCACTGCATAATGATGTGAGAGCAAAATAACCTTTGACTTGTTTTCCACCCACTGGCAGAATACCTTATAATTCGTATCCCACCTACCAGTGATTGGCTTGTAAACAGGAACAAGTTGAATCAAGTGGTTGCCCTAACTTTGCACTATCAAAACTTGTTGTGCTCAGGCTAGGGTATATATATATATAGCGTTAATGGGATGGCCTTGACTGGGGCCGTGGCTGCCCATGCCGTCTCTGCTTAAAAAAAAAAAAAAAAAAAAAAAAAAAAAAAAAAAAGTAGCCTTTTCAACATGTCTGCAAAGATTGCTAAAGCTACTCAGAAAAGTACAAGGTGTAAGGTTGTCATTTTAAATTTAAAATAAAAGGTACTTCAGAAAGTTCCATGATAGTCAGAAACTCATGACTGTTGCTACATCTATAGGTTTCTCTCATTTAAGAATGGCCACAACTGTATAAATAAAAGGTTGGCAGCAGCACTTGACCACCTAGACAAGGCTTTGGCCTTCTTTAATGACATGAATGACTCAAATTATGAATGTGCCTTGCTAATCGCTACTGTAATTAAAGATATTTTATGTATCTTCAGGGAGATTCCCAGTGAGAAGGGTCAATAAAGATAACATGGATAATTTTTTCAAAATGAAAAAGACCTACAAATTCTTCTTTTCCACCTCCAGTTAAAACAGCAGCTGAATCAGGTAAATTGGGAGATAAGGGAGACAAAACGTGGTCTAACCGTCCTTTAGCTTAGAGTATTCCTCACTCCAGCACAGCATAAAACCCCCATCACCACAATTTCCAGTAAGTTGTAATTATATACTGACTAAATCATCTTATCTGAAAGTGTGATATACTGTTCATAAGCTACGATTTTCATGGACATTCATACTAAAGTTACTCAAGGTAACTTTTTGCTTAAGGTACAGTGGATCGCTCAGTGACGGGTTTTCCAGAAGTGTAACCCCCATTTCTCAGCAGGGACTAGGTGTAATACATACATTTTCTTCATAAATATTCATTGTTTCCCACATTAGTGAGGCTGTATTAGGCAGTGATGAAGATTGGCCTCATTTGTTCACACCCACCCTCTAGCTGTCATAATCATATAATGAACCAAAGCCAGATCCCTCTATCCACAGTCAAGCACCACAGACCATTCCTAGATTTCTCCAAACTATTTCAAATACCCTAATTCAGACCACTGACAGTATGTACCCCTCAGTATGCTACATTGCTTCAACTCACACTCTATCATTCACCCCTCTAAAAATTCTGAATGTTCAGGCCCTGAAGACTCAAAACCCATTTCACTCCATCCTTCCATCTCCTTTTCAACCTCCCCCTTGCTCCTTTCACTTCAGACATGTACATCCACTTAATCAGTCTCTCTTCACTCAACCTCTTCAGATGTCCAAACCATTTCAGCACACCCTGTTCAGCTTTCTCAATCATATTCTGCTTACTACCACAAATTTCTATTACACTTTCTCCTTACAGTATCAACCCTCCTCACACCAATTACTGTCCTCACGCATTTCAATTCAAACACTTTTGTCATCTTCCATTCTTCTGCTTTTAAGGTTCAAGAATTACAACCATACACCACCATCTGACTACCATCAAACATTTCCATCTTTGCCCTTAGAGACAGTGGCCTCTCATTCCTCCATATATATTCAAATTTAACTGAGTTAATACCAAAATTTTTTCCATAGTATAACAAGTTTCCCTAAGCATATCAGAGATTATATATTAGACATGACTAGATGAAAATGCAATGATATAAGACTTCTATATTTCAACATTTGTGTTAACAGAATTACCAAGTGGACATTATAATAAAATAAAGTTCCATAACATTATCAAACAACATTATCAAACAAGTATGACTAAATATAAGAAAATCCAAAAGTAATACATACCTACCTTTCTTTTCTCAGGACTGTGTTTCTTTTGATATGCACTTCTGTTGACACCATACTGACACTCCAACACCTTAGTGCCATTAAGTATGTATGGAACACCATCAAACTCAGGAAGAGTGTTTTCTCTTAGTTCCTCTTGCTGCCATAAAATCTTGCGGTTCTCAGCACACCAACCTGAAAGTTTTAACTGTGTATAAAGATGACTGACTTTGATCAACCTATCACGATACATTATCTCTTTCAATTATATTTGATGTGCATACCTACAAGAAAAAAGCTCCTTTTTTTCAAACTAGTTTGCCATTTCCCATGTAGTGAGTAGCATCACAAACATATGAAGAAGGGACACACTTTTTGTATATCCACTCTCTAGCTTTCCCATATAATGAACCAAAATCAGAGTCATACATCCTTTCTATGGTTTCCCTAACTACTTAATGTGCCCTTAACCTTTAAACTGCTCCCTTCATCTTGTGACAAAGCTTTTGGGCCTGCTCCCATTGTAATATGATGCTTTAAAACATTCCACCTCTGTTTAAAATCCCACCAGATATCTGCTTTCACAAATCATCCACAGATATCACTACCAGCCTAGCATCACAGACAGAAAAAAATTTCACACATCTTAGTTACCTATAGGGCATCAAAAAGTGTGCATATGCCTCATCTGGTTGTAATGCTAGATGTTGGCACTTGCTACTGTATGTAGTTTTAGAAAAAAGTATGAGGTATTAGTGTTGATATTTTTGGTGCAAATAAAGTTATTTGTTCTGTCTATATTAATAACATATCAGCATGTACAACACATATTTATGTAAAAAATTCATCTGTAAAAGATA
Source organism: Panulirus argus (assembly GCA_038088735.1). Lineage (NCBI taxonomy): Eukaryota > Metazoa > Arthropoda > Malacostraca > Decapoda > Palinuridae > Panulirus > Panulirus argus. The sequence goes on along the minus strand of JAYMFT010320774.1, from coordinate 7,160 downwards.
AATAAAAAAAACACATATGTAATATATGACATCACTCCTTGAGTGGAAATTGTAAGTTGTGTTATGTGATTCTGTGCAAGCACAGCCAGAAATAAAAACAATCTTATACTTACATAAATAAGGAGCTTCCATGCTGCCAGCACTGGTTTTACTCAATCCACTCAACACCCTATCACACCAATACAAAGGATATTGTACCATATTATTTGGTATTTACTTTAATAAAGAGTGATGCAAACATATTCTGTAAGATTTTTTTTTTTTTTGGGGGGTGGGTGGGAATGAACCACAGAAGCAATAAAATTATTTACCGGTTAACAGGAAACTAAATATCATTTCTAATGAATATAAACACTTGATTATCAGCATATCCCAGAAGTAAATTTGTAAAGGATACTGAGATTTAAGAAAACATTCAGTGTAGCAGTATACTCTACATATATTACTCCTATTTCATTGACTACTACTAAAAACTATTTCAAAATCAATAAAATAACCACACAATAAAAAAGGTACTGTTACAATAATATTTTCCTGTAATTACCCAGTACATGCAGCAGTACTATAATTACACTAATAACACCTATGATATATTACCAAATACAGACAACTTACTGCATCAGTAAAGATGTAATTCTCAACATAAGAAGTTTGGAATACAGTAGAATTAAAGTCAAATCTTATACCTGAAAAATCTAGGTCACCAATATTACTCAAAATAACTTCTTGCCTTTTCCCTTAGTCAACTCTAAACGTAGCTATCAAACAATGGTAACTTACAGCTGTTTATCATTCTAAAAGTAAGCACTGCACCATCAGTTACTGTGTGCTTATAACAGCAGAAAATCAGGAGTATACTGATTTACAGTCCTATGTAACTTGTAAATTGTTTTAAAAAGCTGAAATATTGAAAAATATATAAATTTCTTGAAGATGAAAATTGGTAGTTTTTAAGATTTGGTAAACAAATACTGTACTTTTATTCATATGCAAAACATATATCAAGGACTAAAAATTCCAAAGCCCTACTAAGAACAGATGAGAACACATACATAAGATGGGCTTTTAATGAAAAAGAAGACAAACAAGGAAGGAAAAAAGAGAAGCCCTCATGCTCATATTACCATATTTGGTAAGGTTTCATCTATGTTCTCCATGATCATGGAGAACATTCATATCATTATTAGTTAATCTGGTAAGGTTTCATTTATGTGTTCTCCATTATCATGGAGAACATTTATATCATTATTAGTCAGAGAGTTAAAGTATGTATCATCAGCAAACAACAACCGACTTCCCGGGCCCTCTCATCCCTAAAAGAGTACATACTTGCCCCTTTCTCCAAGACTCTTGCACTTACCTCCCTCACCACCCCATCCATAAACAAATTAAACAACCATGGTGACATCTCACATTCCTGCCACAGACCAACCTTTACTTGGAACCATTCACTCTCCTCTCTTCCTACTCATACAAATACATATATTTCATACTTGTTTGCCATGTTAGCAAGGTAGTGCCAGGAACACACAAAGAAAGGTCACATTCACTTACATCCATTCTCTAGCTGTCATGTGCGATGCAACAGAATCACAGCCTCCTATCCACAACCAGGTTCCCCCAGCCAACTCACATGTCCTGGTTCAGTCCACTGATTGCACATCGTTCCCTTTACACCACCATCTTTCCAATTCACTTTACCCCACACATGCTTTCACTTCATCCTTACATCTCCAATCTGGTCTCCCTGTCTCCTTGTCCCATCCACTTCTGACAAATATATCCTCTTTGTCAACCTCTCTCCATTCATTCTCTCCATATGTCCAAAACATTTCAGCACACCATCTTCAGCACTCTTATCAACACTTTTTATTACCAAACCTCTCTCTTACTCTTGTATTACTTGCTTGATCAAATCACTTTACATAATGTCCTCAAACACTTCATTTCCAACCCATACACCCTCCTCCACACATCCTCATCTACAGCCCATGCTTCACATCCCCACAACATCATGGGGATTACTATACCTTCAAACATAATTTTTACCCTCCTAGATAACATTCTCTCTTTCTACACACTCTTCAATGCTCCTAGAACCTTCATCCCCCTCACCCACCCTTTGACTTATTTCCACAAACATGGTACCAATTACTACCATGTCCACTCCCTGGTAGCTAAAACAATTAACTCCCTCCAAATTTTCTCCGTTTAAACTCATACCCCATATAAACTATCCTACTCTGCTAAACCTAATAACCTTGCTTTTATTCACATTTACTCAACTTCCTCCTTTCAAACACTCTTCCAAACAGTCAACAACTTTTGCAGCTTCTCACTTGAATCTGCAACCAATGCTACGTCAACAGAAAACAAAAACTCACTCACTTTCCAGGCCCCCTTATCCCCTACAGACTTCATACTTTCCCCTCTCTCCAAGACTCTTGCATTCACCTCCCTCATCACCACATTCATAAACATATCAAAAAGCCATGGTGACATCACACATCCTAGCCAGAGACCAACCTTAACTTGGAATCCCTCATTCTCCTCTCTTCCTACTTATACACATGCTTTACACCCTTGATAAGAGTTTCTCACTTCCTCTAGCAGCTTAACTTCCACACCAAATGTTCATAAGACCTATCACAAGGCATCTCTATAAATCCTACCATATGCTCTCTCCAGATCCATGAATGCCACATACAAATCCCTCTATTTCTTGAACAATTTCCCACACACATTCTTTAAAGTAAATATCTGATCCACACATCCTCTACCACTTCTAAAACCACATTGTTCCTCCCCAGTCTAATCCTCTGTACGTACCTTCACCCTTTAAACACTATTCTCCCTCACATCTTATCAGGTATACTCAACAAACACATACCTCTGTAGCCTGAACACTCACCTTTGTCAACTTGCCTTTGTACAATGGCACTATACATGCATTCTGCCAATCTTCAGGCACTTCACCATAATCCATACAGACACTGAATATTCTTACAAACCAATCAACAAGTCACCCCCTTTCTGAATAAATTTAACTGCAATAACATCCATTCCTGCCGCCATGACGAATTTCATCTTCTGCAAGGATATCACCACCTCCTCTCTCTCTCCACCAAAACACTCTCCCTGACTCTTTCACTTCACACACCAACCCGACCAATACATCCTACATATGCGACTCTATCGTCAAACACACTAGGCAATCCTTCAAAATACTCATTCCATCTCCTCCTCAATCCATCATTACATGTTATCACTTCCCTCCCCCCTTGCCCCCATCACTGATGTTCCCATTTGTTCTCTTGTCTTACATACATTATTTACCTCATTCCAAAACATCTTTTTATTTTCTCTAAAGTTTAAAAATACTCTCTCACCCCACCTCTCATTTGCCCTCTTTTTCAAATTTGCACCTTTCTCTTGACATTCTGTCACTTTCTCGTATACATCTCCCAGTCATATGCACTCCTTCCTTGTAAGTATTGTCCAAACGTCTCTCTCTTCTCTTCCACTAACAATTTTACTTCTTCATTGCACCACTCACTACCCTTTCTGTTCTGCCCACCACCAACCTTTCTCATGCCACATGCATCTCTTGCACATGCCATCACTGCTTCCCTAAATACATCCCATTCCTCACTCACTCCCCTTACTTCATTTGCTCCCACCTTTTGCCATTCTACACTCAGTCTCCTTTCGAAACTCACTTACCCTCACCACTCTCTTCTCCCCGACATTCTCCCTTCTTTTTTGAAGACCTCTATAAATCTTCACCTTCGCCTCCTCAAGGTAATGATCAGACATCCTACCAGGTGCCCCTCTCAGCGGATTTACATTCAAAAATCTCTCTTTTACACGCCTATCAATTAATACGTAATCTAATAACGCCCGTTGACCATTTCTCCTACTCACATACGTATACTTGTGATTCTCTCTCTTATTAAACCAGGTATTCCCAATCACAAGTTTTTTTTTCAGCACACGAATCTACGAACTCTTCCCCATTTCCATTCACAACACTGAATACCCAGTGTGCACCAATAATAACCTCAATCGCCACATGACTCACCTTCGCATTCAAATCATCCATTACCAATACCAGGTCTCCTGCACTAAAACTGCTGGCACACTCACTCAGCTGCTCCCAAAACTCTTGCTTCTCAAGATCTTTCTTCTCATAACTTGGTGCATAAGCACCAATAATCACTCGTCTCTCACCATTCAGTTTCAGTTTTACCCACATCAATCTGGAATTTACTTCCCTACACTCTATCACACTCCCACAACTCATGCATCAGGAGTTGTGCTACTCCTTCCTTAGCTCTTGTTCTCTCACCAACCCCTGACTTCACTTCCAAGACGTTTCCTAACCATTCTTCCCCTTTACCCTTGAGATTCGTGTCACTCAGAGCCAGAACATCCAGGTTCCTTTCCTCAAACATGCTACCTATCTCTCCTTTCTCCTCATCTTGGTTACAACCACACACATTTAGACACACTAGTCTGAGCCTTCGAGGAGGATGAGCACTCCCCGCTTGACTCCTTTTTCACCTTCTAGAATTTGAAATACAAGAAGGGGAGGATTTCCAGCCCCCCGCTCCCGGCCCCTTTAGTCGCCTTCTACGACACGTGGTGGAATACCATTCCATACCAGTCCGCAGAGATTTACAGATTTACAGTTTTTCGTATCAGCTGAAAACAGCATCGCTCTAAATTATTTCTCTATCAGCTTTCTGCCGATCAGCGCACTCCCCAAAGGCATCTTAAATTTCTTACGTTATTAATCTTCTCCCTGGAATCAACCATCAAGATATTCTTCAGCCATTTGCATATGGAAATATATGTGTACTTCAATGCTCATAAACAGGGCACTACGGCTGATCCTCAGAGATATGGGCTTTCACCTTTCTGTTCTAACCTGTCCACCGAAAACACCTTCCAAATTCTTATCTGGTTCAGCCTTCGAAAGGAAGATCTTTACAGTCTTATCCACTCGGATCTAGGTCATGTATATTTTCGTTAACTGTGTAAGTTATGGATTGTATGACTTGATTCACAGGAAGTCCAGCCATATATAATGATACAATTTGGTGAGTACGTTCAGGTCTCCGGCCCAATGACCGATGCCGAAGCTGAACGCCAATAAATCTAGCAGATTTCATAAACAAATGATAAATATTTCTTGGCAACCCTGCTGGCACTCAGTAAGAGCATATCTGATCACTGGTCCTATGTGGAAGTGATGCATATTCCGTAGCTTCGGATGAACTTTGCCATTTTGTGACATTTTACGAAAACATTTTCGAAGATGCAAAGTGTGTGATATATGGGTATTTACAGCGTGATTACCCCACTTACTCAACATGATGGAACTGAAGATAGGAGTTAGAATAAGAAAGAAAAATAACAAGAAGGTAGCTGGATAATAATTAACGGAGGTATGATATTTATACGAAAAATATACGATTCACATTTGGTTTATCTATCACACTAAAGTAGAATATATTTGTTAAGGGACGACGTGATGTTATAAAGCCCAGCTCAGCCAGTGACGTCAGTAGACCAGTTTCAACACAGTGCCCGGAGTACAAATAAGGGCAGTGGTGACGATTAGGAATTTTTCTCCGCGAAAATCTTGCCATTGAGCATATGTTGATAAAGCGAATCCGTAGCTGCATAAGATAAGCGCCAAAATCGCAGAGGTTGTCCAAAATGATGTGATAAAACGGTATGAACAGATTATGTTTGCGACGTCAGAAGAGTGGAGACAATCGTTTCAGTACGCTTGCTTCACATACCTGGTGTGGGGCTGCAGTTGGGAATAATCGCTGAAGTACTTCGTAACCACTGTGGCCATGTGAGAGAGCTGACTGTTTTCAAGCTTCTGTTTAACTGCAGAAAATAATGAGAGTTTAAGACATCCTTTTGGTTTCTGTCTCATTCGACAAAATCCGCTAAATGATTTTTGCATGTTGTTGCATTTTTCACCAATATTTCAGATCGTTGACTAGTCATATAGCTTGGCTGAATCACACACACATTCCGTTTAGGAAAATGTGATCGTATTTCGCTGGTTTGATTTATGTACATTGGAATTTTTGTCTGTATCTATAAGTAATTATCTTTAGATTATAAAACTTTTGACAAGATTATGTACATAATTTACGCTGCAGTTAGTCACTCATAAGCACATGATCAGTATGTTGGCTTTACCAAACGTCATATTGAATATTGAAGGTTCCGATTTCTTTGTGCACAAGTGAGTGATATTGGTCAAGAGACGGAAATTATAACAATTACACTTTTTCATAAGTTAAGCTTATGAGCAGGATATGTTTCTCTCTCTCTCTCTCTCTCTCTCTCTCTCTCTCTCTCTCTCTCTCTCTCTCTTGCATAGAGTTGTGGCCTTAAGCAGGTATTGCTAACATGTTTTAAGGACAAGAGAAGCTCGCTAATTGTGGCAGATAGTTGGGAACGTTTTCAATGTTAGCAGAGACCAAACGAGTTTAACCATTTAAATTCGAAATCCAAACCAGTTTTTGTTGTAAACATGGATGTCTTTAACCAACCTATAAACGAAAAGTTTGTCAAAATCACTTGTCCATGTAAACATAGCCTAAAGCCAAGGATTGAAAATGTTGAATATGGTGAAGCGTGTTGATATTTCTCTTAATCTTGCACGAAAATCTGTGAACGAGAAAAAGTTTTATCGTACGAGATTTAGCCATGAGGTTCAGCGTTAGTGTGTAGTGTTCACCATAGCCTCATTCAGCTTACCTACATACCTTTGACAACATTATGTCTGAGGCAGGGCCACCTCGTATTTCTCATAGTGTGTGCTTCTAGAGAGAGAGAGAGAGAGATGACAGAGTTGAGCTACCAGACACATCCACCATAATTCTCATCAGTCTTTCTCCGGATGGTAGCGCTTATTTTCTACAGCTAAGTATGATGATAATCAATGGCAGCATTGTGATACAGTAACAAAATTAAAGATTCCCCGGAAGGCATTCAGAAAAAAGAATGCTATCACATATTTCCGGGTTTCAGCCTGACTTTACTGCCAATGAAAGGGAGGGCTCTAGCAGTAGTAGTACCGGCCCCTCCCACGACTCTCCCCTCTCTGTGAGACCTTCCTCTTTTTCTAT
>JAYMFT010320753.1:0-10005 GCA_038088735.1 Panulirus argus | reverse complement strand
TACACAAAGCGGGCACCAGCCCGCAGGTGGAGAGTAGTAGTGTCCCGGTGGTGGGTCGCGTGGTGGTGCGGCGAGATGTGCTGCTCGCCGTTATTACATCTTAGTCCAGCCGTCCATACGCTCATACTACTGAGGATACGACAGCGTAAGTTTAGAGGAGTAGCGTAAGCCATTTTGAGATATGTTACTTAGGGCAAAACAAGTCAAATTCATCTGTCGAACACTGGAGAGGTCGCGCCTCCCTAATGGACAAGAATGCCTACCACATAAGCGAATACAGTGCAATCATGTATGATTAGTGTTAAACTGTTTTAGTTTTTATACGCATATACAAGATTAATAGGTATTTTAAGTTTTCTTTTAGTTTTCATACAACTATGTAGGAGTAATTTGTATTTACACATGATTTCTAAGTTAAACTCCGCATTGATATTGAATTTTGTTTACAGAGGGATTTTGTTCTACAGTGCTATTGTGATGTTAAGATAAGTCAATATTAGATGCAGAATATGATTTTGAGCAGTATATTGAACGAAGTTTAATAAGGTGAAATTAGTATAGAAAGGAAAATGTGGGGTTAATTGAATTAGGCAATTATGATACACTTGTAAATATTGATAGAACTTATATTAAATCTCATCTAACCTCCTGGCGTCAAGTTTTATCTTGTAGTTCCGTAAATTCCATATTCTTGTTGAAATACGACAGTCACATCTAATATTGAATACCCAGTGAATACCGTTGGATGTCAACAAAGATACACCCTAGTTGTTGGTCATGTACTCCCCTGCAGGAGACGAATACAGTGCTGTTATATTTCTACTATTATTTAGGCGACTAGGTAAGGTTTCATAACTCCTGTTCACTTATTACATGTTTTTACATTAATCAGCCTTGCATTTTCCCCCATGTACATAACCCTTCCTACTATTGCTTTACTAATATCGTTCAATGAAATTTGTTGCTTCAAATAATTCTTCGCGATTGTATTATTGTGGAATTAAATCGCTCGGTATCGCTCAACACTAAATTATTCAATACCGCTCAACAGCGCTGCGGAATTAAACTAGACTTTCACTGTTTATATGATTTGATCGTATACATTTTACCATAAACTTGTGTAACAAGAATGGACTTGACCTTGGAGCTTCAGTAAACCAATAAAATACGAATCTTAAAGCCCGAGAATCGTACGTATAAGGAATCCAAGGAAATCTAAATATGATTATGCTATGTGTTCTTTTGTTAAACCTTTCATGGTGCTTTGCTGCTCTCGATTAGGGTGCAATAAGAAGTTGAAATTACATTTAACATCTAACATTTCACATGTTCCCGTTGTTGTAAGGCAGAGAGGCTAATTTTAATGCCCTTGTCTGTGCATGCCTCCTTGCGTCTCGATCTTTTTTACTTATAATATCTCATTTGTGGGTAATAAAGTTTCGTTTTCGTAAGTCGTAGGTGAAGTGTCAAGTTTTCATGATAAGATTTTTTTGAAGTACCAGGCCGTACGCGAAGAGCATAAATCATTTACAAACACTTTTATTCTTGTCTCATAAATATTGTCTTTATGAAATCATTCATGATATTGCTTGAAGTTTCGACTTAATCCATGGTGTTGATATCTTATGTGACGTTATCCATGTCTGCTGGCACCTGATGCGACGTCATTCATTGTACTACCTCGTGTGACGTCATCCATGGTACTACCTAAGTGTGATGTCATCTATGATGCTGTCTGGTGTATGATGTCGTCCATGGTTCCTGCCTGGTATATGACGTCATCCATTTAGCTGTCTTAGTGAAAGACATCATCCATGGTTGTTAAGCGAGTACAAGACATTTGAGTGAAATACTCAGGCTAGGCTGGTACAAGGGAACACAAGAATTATACGGAGCGCCAATTTGTGTAAAAGTTTTTGACCAGACGTTTCGAACTGGGGTACAATGTTAACATTATCTTTGATCTTCAAGAACCACTTGCCAGTTAATTAAGTTTGTAAAGTAGGTGTTGAACGTAGTAAAGTAAGGCTCCAGTCTCTTATAACAGCCTAACAATTGAAGCCATTATGCTAGAGGGGAATAGGATTGCAAGCATAGTTCATGCACTTGTTAAATGATTTGACCAAGGTTTCATTATTTGATAAGTACATTACTGATGGTTTCCCGTTTACGGTCCTACCTTCCATCATCGTCATCATCATTTATTAATCGAAGATAATCGTGGATGCATAATGGGATTATTATTCTTTATTATTGCAACAGTAAAACGACCGTTCACTCGTAAGTGATAAATGATTTGACCTTCAGTCAGATTATGTTTCAGCTTTTCAATTACTACCAAGCACTATTCTTCCTTCATTATTAGTCATTCATAAGTGAACCGGTACATTAGATATTGTAAGTGGAATCGTAGACTAATCATTATTGATGACAGTAATGTCCCGTACCTCATATCAAAACTTCATAATTTTCCTGTAATAGACAAGGTTACTTTCTCTCTCTTTTATCGCATAGACTTTTCCAGACTAATTCTAAGTGTCATTGTTGAAAATTTTGTTTTGGTAAATGTAATGCATGCAACTGTTATTATTTTAAGATGTTTTCAAAAACTTTAGAGTCCATGATTATTAAGGTTTTCGTTTTCTTTTAAGTTTCTATCTTAGAAAACTGTTCTTGGCAGAGGATAAACTAGTATAATATTACTTAGTATACTCAAGAGAACTGTAATCTCAAGCCGGGATGGAGATTTAATTTTTATCGCTGGTAAACGTAAAAACCAGTACTCATAAATCAACTGAAGGTAAATGATTCGGTTGAGATTATCAGGACAGCCTTGTTTCAACAGTAACCATCAAGCCCCACATGAACTATATTTTCCGCAACAACAATACATCTTCCACCACACACACATCTAATCACACACAGACCGACTTGTGTCAGTTACATCACCTTGAGAACCTACACCCTATCTGTGTCAGTAATGGTACATTATAGAAAGGGTCGTTGATGACAACAGCTTTCGCCAGGCTTAGTGTAGACAGAGGAAAATAGACTTTAGCAAAATATTATTCGGCCCATCGTCACCGACGAATACGAGACCAAAGCATATGACACAGTAAAGAAATAAGAGAAATGTTCGAAATACTTACTGAAAATACCATCTAACTTTTTCACATATGGACCATACATACATTAAGAACATGAAGATGTTCAAGATTAGGAGATTGAAGTCTTTTAATTTGACGTATGACAGCCTTTTGTGACTCTGCTGGCTGATAAGCCCTACACATAGCAATTAGTACTTTGCTTATTCACTGCAGAACCCACTACGAAACTCAAAATAAGCCTTGTAAGAAAAAAAAAAAAAGCATTTTATTAATTTTAGACATTTTCGTTTCTTCTTTCCAGCGTAGGTACACAGGCTTTACGATGTCCGACAGTGACTTCAGCCTCACCCACCACCTGTCTCTACCTGGAGACTTGTACACAGTCAGGGTCGCTCCTGTTGCTCCACCTCGCTCCGGGTCAGGTATGTCCTTTCCACAAATTTTCCAGGATATTTCAAAGTTCTCGTTTAAACATCTGCTAAATGTGATTTGGCCAAAACATACACATTACACATAACATTACAACCATTCATTCCTTTTGGGGGGAAAATCTTTTTCATCTTGTTATTAGTGTAGATGATCTTGGTGCTGACTCCTCTGCTTCCTGAAACAGGGAACGTGATCAGTACTAGAGACTTTTGCTGATCTCTGTCGTTCATGTTTTCCGTTTTGTCCTATGTCCGGTTCCCAAGTCTACTGCAGCATACAGTCTTGTAACTTCCAATCCAGTCGAAGCGATGTGTGTGTGTGTGTGTGTGTGTGTGTGTGTTTATTTCTACGGTGCGTGGAGGGAGTTCTTCATTGTTGGGGCCCCATCTCTTTGAATTTTCTCTCTTTCATAGATCTTTTTAAACACGTTATGTTGTCCACAATCACAATTCCTTAACTCAGTTCTCTCCATTCATCCACCAGTCGTGTACTATAGAACTCTGTATCTCTCTACAAGCTTCATGCTTAGTTTTTTTGCTGTGGCTTTTAGTTCTTTTGCCTCTAGATCTTTTGAAGAACTGTTCACTGTTGACGTCATCAAACTGCAAAATTCATATATATGTTCTTGTGAATAAGTGTACTCGTTTGTACGTTCGTACGTCTGTGTGTAATGTCTGTCAGCGAGCCACGTCACACCCACGTCAAAGTGAGGCAACGGGAATTCCCTGTATCCGCCATATCCGCCATACCTTCCCCCGTAAAGCTATGGGGGATATGGTGACGTCACAAGATCCTGTTCAGTGACGTCATTAATGTGTTCCGGCAGTACTCTGGGTAGAGCATGAGGTACTTCTCGGGAATACTCCCGTGACGCAATGCTCTCCGTTGTCCAATCATCGAGAGGGACTTCCATGACGCAATAATCTCCGTTGTCCAATCAGTTGACGGCAGAGATTCGTTCGTTGTGCTGCCCTCCTCCCCTCGCTGTATTTATTAACATTCGGTTAAATTTTTGCTTTTAGAGTAATCTAAATCTAATGTATAATGGATTTTTTTTTAATGTTTGCGTTATTACAACTTACTTAAACCTCAACTTGTCAGTGTGCATTATTAGAAAATGTGGCACGTAAGATGAAAGAATGGGTAGTGGTCTACTTCAAGAGGGAGTGGGGGAACCAGACTAATAATAATTGACCTCTTTGGTATTGCGCCAGGTCGAGTGAGGTGCTAGGCTGAGGTCGACGAGATGAGTTGTAGAAGGAATTAATATAATTTTTTTTTCATGTTGAAGGCTCCAGTCACGGACAAAAGTCCACATAAAGTCCGGGCCCGAATTGAAATATAGAGAGAATTAAGGAAAGGAAAAAGAAAAGACAGGGGAAAGTATTCACGAATTTTTGAGAAAATGAAAGACCTATCTCTTGAAATGAGCCAGGTCATAGTTACTGGGATAGTGATGAGAAGGTAGAGAGTTCCAAAGCTTCGACGTTTTAGGAAAAGAAGCAGTTATCAAAACGGCCCACCCTTGAGTTGCCGATGGTCACACATTGGGACCTATTTTAAGTGTCTGATGAAACAGGAACAACAGCGAACAAAAATGTAATGACTTTACCGTACTATAAGATATCAGTGAACTCTTTAGTCCACAATAGAAATATAAATATGAATTTCATGTGTTTTAGGCTAATTTTCATCTTGCAGTTATTTTAGAAATGAATGTTTTTGAGAAGCAGCCATAACAGCCGAAAATTCTCTTAAGGATATTTCGGTTGATGGATGTACGTAGCTTGACGCTGAAGGCCTTACCGACCCAGGTAATTGATAAAGGTGAAAAGCCCAGACATCCAATCAGTCAGTGTTGAAACATAGGCCATATATAGTGTGTGCGTCTTTAGAATGATCTGTAACACCCGTAAAAAGGTGTTAAAATTTTTCCGTTGGTGTAATTCAGTGTTGACATTCTTGATAACTATATCAGCTCATAGTCCTGAATCCTAAAGAACCATCCAACCGGTTTTCTGGCATAGTTGTACTGTGAGTGGATGCGCTCATATGATTATCTTCAACACTTCAAAGAAGAGTAATGGTTATTTTGTTTGGTTACTATACTTTAGCGTTGACAGCTTCGCTGACCCTGGCATGCGAAAGGTTTCGAGCCCAAATAACTAACCATTGATTTCGTGCATCTTTTTTATTTGACAATGGAGCACTTAGGTTAAGCCGTAGGACCTATTATCATGTTTCTTTCCTCCTGTTTCTTTCTGTTTGTCTTCCTCATCGCACTGCCAGCAGTGCCCGCCACCCCAAGTTCTTCAGTTCCCAAGAACCCGTCCCTCCAGAACAAATAATGAGGAAGGATGTCCGTAAGCCTCACTTCCAAACAACCACTTGGACCTGGAGTGGCCACACACTTATCTACCTCTTGAAAGATTCAGGAATCGGGTTACATAAAGTGGACGACCCTGTCGGAAAATAGATAGCCACTTCGGTGCTGCACCTGAGTCATGTCATCACCGATTGGCTCTCAGTCAAAAAAGCAATAAGAACAATTAATACCCTGACATCTCGGTACTGCGAACATCTCTACGCATAATTTCAATTGTAATGAACATAATTAGTTATCAATGATGAATGTTGATATTTTTCCCTCGATAGAATCGATATTAAAAGTCTGTGTTTAGCAATGCGATTTTCTGAGTCTCTTCCGGCGTTTGATTATGGGAGAATAGCTGATGAAGATTATAGTTTTACAATCTTTAACCAGTGGTACCCATTTCAGGACCTGGACATAATGGTTTCCCTACAATCTGGCATATCATTTAAGTGATAAGAAGACAGTTCCCACGTTGTGGTGGTGAAGTGAATTTGAATTGGAAAAAATGCCGCTTTTCCGTCGTGATAAGACACTCGTGATCAGGTGCAGGAGGCAGTAGAGAAAGTAAAGACAGAGACTGAAAAGAAAGAAAATGCATTACATAGGTCATAACCGAAAGACAAGTTACATTTTTTTTTCTACTATAAAGGTTGTGATCGGTTTGTACATTGATTAGCAAAAGTGATAAGGCACTGAACAATCCGAACAAGTGCCAGGTTGGAGGTATGTCTTTGGTTGTCCCCAAGACTATCATTTGTGGATCACTTTGGGACGCCTTTAGTCGTCCCTCCTTTTCTGCTTAATATTTTTGATGATAATGGTACCGGTCGATCCCTTACACAAATAAAAATTGAGAGTGCTTATACGCCACAGTTTTCCTGCGGTTCAAAGCCCTGCCTATTTTGTGGGGACTTGAAATTTTGGTTGTAGGTGCTACAGGTAAAAACCCTCACTTTCCTTAAGTCTGCAGAGTGTATGTAATCGACTGGTGCCACTTTCACCAAAATCTATCCACCAGAACGCGCGTTCGCGTATTATGATGTAAAGTACGGATCACAGTGTCAGGATATAATGATGTAATGACTGATTAGCTCAAAAGTCACAGGAACTTCAAGAAATTCCGAAGGGGAACTATGTTTTTGAACGAATTACGAAAATTCTTGATAGATTGGATGTATACAAAAGGGATGCAGTCACTCCTGTTAAATATTATTGATATAGAAAACGAAAAAATTGAAGTGATACAGAAAACGTTTTAAAGGAGTACTTAATGAAATGATTAGTTGTTTGGTTAGGCTTCAGTCCTATCATATCCCAAGGTTTATAGGCCGTCAGCGTCAAGCTACATCCACAACTGAAAAATCCTTAACACTCCTGGTGTTAAGTCAGGTCTAAGACAACATACACCCTCATTGTATATATGGTCCATGAAATGAAATATATGTGTTTGTAAGGATTCGCCAGGATTAATTTTGCACGGGCTCTTGTCCATGATAGCCCATTTTTGTGGTGCCATTAATGGCACAGTTCTGGGGGAATGTGTTTCGGGTCCCAGTACTGGTACAGGAGGGCCATTGTATAGTTTAATCGTAGTGCGCATGTTTGTGTTGAGTACATTGTGATGAATTGCGCCATCCACCCCCCCCCCTTACCAAATATAAAAATGATCAGTTTAGAAATTAATTAAAAAACTCTGATTTACTATTAACTGTACGTAGTACAAAATCAGATAATGAATACAAATACAAACACACCCGTTGTGCCAGTACTGGCACCCCGAACACACACACACACACACACACACACACACACACACACACACACACGCACGCACGCGCGCGCGCGCGACCAGTGCCAGTTATGGCACCCTGAGCACATACACTCGACCTGCGACTAATTGCATGCGCGAGAACGTGTTGTCACTGACAAGAGCCCGTGTCAAGCATAGTCTTGGTAAATCTTTACACACACACACACACACACACACACACACACACACACACGCAGACAAAGGGATCAGAACTCAAAGACAGTCTTTAGCATACCCAGTGCCCTTAACCAATGCAAAGATAGAAAAAGTTCACATTCAAGGTACACATATGTAGTTCATACTCGCAGTACAACACCTTAAATGAAGTTGCAGCCTCCGCTGACTGAATTAGGGGAATCACTTGCCCTCCCATCGTCTATGGGGATATCGCCTTTGTGTTCTACAGAAGCAGTTTTTATAAAGGACTACTTTTTACCCCGTGCTGATACCGGCTGGTTGTGATCCGTCGGGGAGCAATCGTGCTCCGGGTGTCTAAACGGAAGGCTGGGTATATATTATCATGTTGCAAGACGGAATGATATTTGTTACCAATATAATTTGTTTTTCGTAATATACTCTATTGCCCAGCGACTATTTCAAAATGTGTTGCTCTGTTATACGCTGAGGAACTCATATAAGTTTATTCTTCACTGCTGTGGATTAAGAGTGAAAATGTTCGCAGGCGTATGTTGTCTTTCTGTGGCGTATGTCCTCACCCCGACTGGTCGCTGGAACTAGTTGTCGGGCGATGGCGGGACTTTTCCCCAGCGGGGTGGTAAAGGTCTGCGAGGCCGAGGGGGAGGAGACGAACACGCCCCGCGTCGGACCTGGCTCGCCAGGCAACACGTGTTGACTAGTGAGATACACGTGAACTCGAAGGACCCTCCCCTTTCCCGTTCCCGTTCCCGAAGCGGTGCGGTGCGTCTTCTGTGACCGCACCTTCTCTTCGGCGGCTCGCTTTTGGGATGTTGATTCTCGTTTTCTGTCTGGTTGTATGTCGTCGTATGGCGATGTATTTCGGCATTTTCTGAAACAGTCGTTGATGGATCTCGTATCCATGGTTAAAGACTTCATCGCTGACATTTCAGATCCTCTGAAAAACATGATATCCTTGCTGGTGATATCGCGTGATGTGCTGGAAGTTTAGAGAAGCCTGGAAAAGATAAAAGAAGGCATTTCCCATGTCTTAAGGAAACACTGTGCTAAAAGTGAGGAAGCTTTTGGAGTCTCACTAATACGAAAACTGCTCATTGTCACCTTATGGATTGTTTAACTAGTTTTTGGAAACGATAATGTTCGAAAATAATTGGCCTCATAACGGATGACTTTTGTAATCGGATATCATAAATAGATAACGTTAGTAACCGGTCATTGCGAGTTTGGTGTTTACATTTGAAGGTTTGGTGGTTGGCGATGTTCGCAAGTGATAGTGTTTGCGGTTGATGGTATTCCCTGTCGCAACGGTCACCTTGCCTGTGGTGGCTTTAACGGCGAACTCCTTTGTCTCGGTGGGAGGGGGAAGGTGGAGAGAGGGGCCGTAGTAAACATCCCGATAGTGATGGTACCACAGGTGTTAATATATTTTTGTTAAGCCTTCATATCTGATGTAATGATAAAAGCCCAGTAGAAGTGTAATATCTTGCTCTGTTACATTACATAGATGTAATAAAAAATGGGTTTATGAGAGAGATAACAGAAGGTCCGTGGGCCCATGTTTGAGATAGGAAATCGGTATGATACGGAAACAAATTTATTGGGTATAAAAAATAAAGGAGCTAAAGACGCCACTGTTGATTAGGGCCTTCTAGAATGAAATAATAGAAAATATGTCAGGTACAGAGTACATTTACTATACAAACGTGATGAGTTGGACTTTGTGCTTTTAATTTTTTTTAAGAAAAGTAACTTCTTGATCATCAGATATATATATATATATATATATATATATATAGAATTTGTCAAACATAATTCGCGTTTATGCTTATCAAGTTTTCAGTGGTCTCTATCGTTCATACAGTGTTAAATCCTTGGTAATCGTACATATGTAACATTCGTAGGAAAATGCAAATATGACTCAACGTACAAGAATGTCAACATCCCACGCCCAAGACGAAGCATCAGCCACCGATCACGCCCGCTGAATCATACCTCGGTTCCTGAGACCTCAGTAGAACTAAATAAGTTAAACTATTATTTAACAGGTGGAGAAAGCCGCCTTGGCGGTGTGGTGGGTTAGGGCGCTGCGAGTCCCTCAGTGGTCGCGCGTTCGCTCCCCGGCTGCTCAC
>JAYMFT010320742.1:0-10005 GCA_038088735.1 Panulirus argus | reverse complement strand
TATATATATATATATATATATATATATATATATATATATATATATATATAAAATACCCTAGCCTGAGCCAGGTGTTCATTTTTTTAAGGGAGGATGAACAGAACAGCTGGGCTGACTGTAAACCGACTGCCGCAACTAGGATTCGAACCTATGCGCTCGACCCTGGGTGGCCCGTGAATGCGTCACGGTCAGGAACGCTAACCGCCACACCACGGGACTCCATGGTGTCTTTCCTCTAATTGGTAATGCTGCGCGTCTTCTTGCTCAATAGTCTGATAGAAGGCTTGAGAAAACAGAAAACAAAACTGAAAATTATTCATAGCAGCCCCAAGACAACAAAGATTCTAAACAAGGAAAGAACTTGGCCCTCCTTGTATCCGAGACAGAATAACTGAGATCAGTATTCTTATTAGGGTCCGGATGCTCGGGCAGACACATTCCAGTCCATGTAAAGAAACCTTCCAAACCTGCTTCTGAAATGGGAGACGTCCATTCAGATGGGATACTACAACTGCTGTTGGGCTTAGAATGTATATCATTCATGAATTCTGCCATGAGAGACAACAGTCGCACTGTCCTACCCCATAGAAAGTTAATCCATGTGACATCATTGTTACCCCTTTCCCCAAAAGCCCCTGCTCAGATCACAGCCTGAGTTAACGATAAGAGTCATTAATGACCCCAACGTCACATTGACACCATTATCATCGTAATCCTTACAACACATCACTGGTGCTGCTGGTAGTGCTCTTGATATAACAGGTACTGATGGTTTTTACCAAGAACAAGGTGTCGGGATCAATAATTGGGCACCCATACTCCAAATTGGACAGTTTGCTATCCTTATGGCCCTTAAATTTGGTACTGGTTCCAAGATCAGATAGTGTGATTGTAATTGTCTTTCCTCATCAATTTTATTAAACAAGTTAAAACTACTGATGATGCAGTTAAGAGTCCAGTTTCTCTGGATTTTGTCTTATATTCGCAAAAACATACCTCAAAGGATGTGATTGAGTATCCTTTGGGTCTACTTGCGAGTAGCCTTAAAACAATCATTCAGAAAGAACTTGCACTCAATCATTTGGAATTAAGACAAAGTAAATTCAACACAAGCAGATCCATGTGCTATCGTATTATCTTGTGAGCAAGGAAAACCATAGACATATTAATGTTGGTCATTTTGACAAAAAAAAAATAATGGAAGACAGCAACGAGACAAGTTGCTAATCCGTACCACTTTACTTCATACATATTTTTCCACAAAGAGGATCAGCAGACATCGTAATGTTGTTGTTGCCCGACCCAGGCCAGGCTATAGATAACTCGTGGGAGTTTGTCCCCGCTGTAAATACAGAACATGAAATGTAAGCTTTGTTAGGAAAGCTACTCCCTCACCCTGCAACATTATGTACTTGACGGTTGCGAAATGAGTGAGTTCAGATATATTTCCTACTGAACATTACAAAATATGCGTTACCATTTCATACATTAGGTATTTGAATTATCCTAACTTTGCATACTGTAAAACGTTCTTTTGTTGTATACCTTCATAAGAACAGAATTCAGTCATTGCTGCCCAACTTATTTAAAGAGTTTACTTATACCATGTAAAGTGCTGAATAATTCATCCAGTGCTGCCCAATCTGTATCATTGTACTCACTATGTAACTTATTATTTAGTCATTGAGTCCAAGTTCCTGGACCTTTTGTGCACTCTGTATCCTCTTTTGCGCCACCATCCATAGAATGGGTAGGAGTGCACAGTATATTAGCCGCTCCTGCAGGGGGAAAAAAATAGTCCTCAGCACAATCGGAAGGGAACCCACACCATTGTAAGGTACATAACCAATCCATTAGAAGGCCAAGAACTTTACCATATGAATGTCTTTACCAACACGACGGGAGGATACATACCCACAGATTACTTGAGGGCCCATACACACACCACAGGAAAGACGTTTTGTAGATCCCTATTAAGTTCATATGCACATTTGTACTCACAATACTGGAACGCCTTTACCCATGCCCTTGCAATAGAAGAACCTGCTTTGATTTTAGCTCCTTACACATATTATTGGAGGGGTTATATTTGAAGTTTTGGAAGTAGCTAAGTCGTCTGCAAAAATTTCCTGGCATTGAAATTATTGGTACACTAACTTCTGCGACTGAAAACTAATTGGTACTTGTTTAAGTGAAGCAGCACAAAAATTTGGAAGACTTTTAACGAGGACACAAATCTATTTGTTGCATTCACAAATAAGGAAGACATTTGGTTCCCACGGAGCCTCAGAGCCCAGGGAGAAGCTTCAGTCACTGTTAGTAAAAACAGTGACCAGGAGTTAAACTCGTCTAGCCCATATCCTTTGAAAACGAACACACACACCATCCTGCTAGCACTGTTTTGCTGTCGCCAAAAATACATACTCTGCGTACCACTCGCACTTCAGTAAACCCTTCACCACACATCTTCACATTCTGCAACTGTCTTCTCTTTCCTCACAATATTTTCCATGCCCTACCCCATTTTTCTTAACCCCAGTTAAAAATGAGGGGAAGGGGGCACACACACCACCAATGGAGTCTGCACACAGTACTGTACAGTCCATAACCATTTCACGGGAATGTCCACTCAATTGAAACAACTATACTGAAAGACATACCATCATTGGCAGGCTATGACTTACGGAAGGCCGGCACTTTCCCAATTTTCATTCCCAAACCAGTTCAGCGGGAGCTAGAAGCCCACACATTTGGGGAGGTCTGTACTTACACCCCTGTAAGATCTGTGACCATATCACTGGATGGCTCATACTCATACTTGGAAGGACTGTAGCCACAGGTGGAATCCCAGTGTTAAACCTTTATAATGCCAACAATAATACCAGTTGTAGGCCATTGCCCACAACCTCAGATAATATAACCAACAAACTGGATGTCCCATATTTATTAAGAAAGGACTCTAGTATCTTACCAACATCAGTGGAAGGTTCCTGAGTTCATGCACCACTAGAATACTTATAGCAGCACACTGGAAGACCTATGGCAGCATCTTTGTCACCTTCATACGTACACCACTGTAAACCCCATGACAACAACTCCAAAGGGCCCTTGAAAGTACAACCAGATCCATACAAGAGATTCAGGCAGCATACTATATAACCAAACTGTTACCACCGCAGGTCTCGTACCTCGCTTTTGAGAGATCTACTTCCCGTACTAGAAACAGTACTGGGTAAACATTAACTCACCGCCCCACACAATCAAGTCGAGAGCAATTCATATTAATTTAATTACTTTTACTCTATGACTGCGAGCTCTGGATACAGTTCATCTTTGAGATACACGACATTGGCATGTTGGTTATGAGCTGTCATTCGGCTGGGATGAAATTGGCTATTCAGTGTTTTGGTGTTGTTCAGGTCGCCCCCTTCCTAGCGTCTGTAGAAAGCTGAAACCACTAACCGTTCGTTGCTCATATAAGGCATTGGTGACAACCTGGTCCAAGAGACCACATACTGTTCGTTACTTTGCGTAAGATAAGACTACTCTTCGTATCAGAAAGTCATTCCTTCATGCTCCTTAAGATTCCATTATATTTAATTATCGTGTTACTACTTATGTTCGTGGATGTGTTAACTATGACTGCAGTGATTGGCTGGTACAGGCCTAAAAGTTGTCACTTTACGCTTGACTGCAGGCAAGAAAAGTCTGCTCAGCTTGTACGAATCGCTGCAGTTTAATGTTTCTTCCTATACGGGAGATAGAATAGTTACACCATCATTCTCTCGACAATTTGGCTAGGATTCGTATATCCCTAACTCCCTGTGAGTGTAATTGTTTAAATTGGAGTGGAGGCAGTGAGCGTAAAGTGCTCGCTTCCCGTAACGTAACCGCTCTGCCTGACACATCTCCCCAGGACTATGCTTGGATGCCTGCACCTTGCGTAGTCACCCCTTTCTTTCGGCCATCATTAGTCTGCTTATGTAACTTATGTAATGCCTACATTACTTGAACAAGGTGGCGGTGTTCCAGGTGAAGAATGTGGTGTTTCTTATTGTAGAAAGTTAATGTTAAAGGGTGCACCGCCCCATTAGTGTCTTTCTCTTTCTCTCTGTCAATGACTTTACTGGGATCTTGCTAGGTAATCAGGTTTGGTAGAATCACATCATCACACCGCATTTTTCTCTGTGGCTCCCACACTCCGTCGCAAATGGTAGCAATCTTGAAACAGTATCTGAGCTAAGGTTTATGATTGAGGGAAGGTGGTGTTTGACTGAACGTTCAAACAAGAGGTGGGAAGGAACCAAGAGAGAGAGAGAGAGAGAAGTTAACTGTAACGGCCACGGAGTGTTGGCCGCAGCCTGCTTCCTCCTAAGTAAATCGTGACTGGTACAGGGCGGCGCAGAATGCTGTTTCGCTGCGATCGGGTTGACTTGCGACGACGACATCTTTTTGTCCACCCTAATGTGGTGTTTACGCTACCATCAAGACCTGCCCTACCCTTTGTACGCCCAATCTTCGTTCTTACATATGCTTATTTAACATGTGTTGTAAGAAAGTGGTGGGATGGAGGATTCTAGCAAGGTGGTTCTTTTTGTGCACGGCTGTACGCGCGTCCCCACTACCTGTGCTGCGATCCGATGTGTAGCGTTGTGTACGAACTGATGAATTAATACATATTTAATCTTTGCTATTTTTGTCTGTCTGTTGAAATGTATAATTATCATGTACATGAGAACATACACAAAGGAATGATCTTACCGTACTCTTGATTCGGTAGCCAAAAGGTATACTTTGTTAATTGAATTCAGTGAAATAAGTGATTGTCAACAACTGCATAATTGTTGAGTGTCTTTTACCGAACTCTACGCTAAGACGCTAAGTGGCGTCATGGGCGTAATGCAAACAGTTGATGTAATCAATCATGTTGTGAAAAGTAACGCCCACGTTTATTTTTATACAATTACTCGTTTAAAGCAGGTGTTCCGTCATATATAACACAATATTGATTACCTTAGAATACCATAAACAGGGATAATCATGATGGCGGTTGGGATATAGACACGAAGCTGGATGAGGTTTAGAGTGGGTGGGTGTTGCGGTAGGGGGTGGTGGTCGGTTGGCAAGCCTAGGTATGGTTTCCCACGCAGGCTCGTTGATATGCAAGCTTCATACGGCGCCGCCTTCCCGCTGATACGGGTTAAAACTCTGGCCACCTTCACCGCAGCGGCCAGCGGGAGTGTCCCTGTTTGGCTGGACGCTCTTGCTATTGGGAAGGTCGCCATACTAGTTACTGCGTTAATGTCGTTTACCCTGGTTTCTCCGTGTTCACGGTCACGCCTAACAAAGGAGTTATAATACCAGTTGGAAATCATTGCGGTACTCGTAAACAGTCATTTGTTTAAGATTTTGAGGTATAATTGCATAATTAATATTTTCGAAATTGTACATAGTTGATATTTACAGCATCTGCATTCAATCAGTATAGTGTTATTGAAGGCACAGCTGTTGAACACCTTATGTTAAGTCATCCACTCCTCTATATGGCCTCCTGGCCGACGTAGTCTCATTAACGTGCATTTCATCGTGTCATCACCGTGACACGTTCAATCGTTAACCTATTTCGCGGATGTCTGAAGGTCTTATGATAATGAAGGCCGCGTTCTGAGAAACCTGTTTCTTAAATTTTTATCTTTTTGCAAGGATTATTTCCTTGCGACTCCTCTTCCATTGATGCGGGAACAATAGCAAGAGATGGGAACATTGCGTGAACGACAGCCATCATTAGTGAAATCTTTTTCCCTCAGTGTGCATTAAGTGACCCAGTACATTTTCTGTTCTCTGCATCGAAGTAAAAACGTAGGGTTGTGCATTGCTTTCATTGTAGCATCACGATACTGATTGATTATATTTTATTTCAACAGTACTTAGTCTTTCCAGTATTTTCCAAAAGAAAATTCATCATCTTTCTCTGGAAGAAAATAACTGCTTAGTTTATACACATGTTCTTATGGTCACCCTTGTCAAAGCTATATTGTATCATCTTTACTTCAGAAGTATATGAAGAATAGTGGTGTCCATTTTTCAGCTGCGTGGAGTGCGGTCTTGAAGCTGCAAGAGTCTCATTAATAGGGTCGTTTGGTTACGTAATGATAATGATGATAATATTTTTTCTTACATGATCAGTGTCACAGTCTTGTAAATATTCAATGAGGAATTGCTCATGGTTTCAAGCTTTTATAAAAGTGTTTGATTCTGTCCACTCTCTATTGTACAGTACAGAAAGTCTCATGGTTTCAAGCTTTTATAAAAATGTTTGATACTGTCCACTCTGTATTGTACAGTACAGAAAGTCTGCTTTCATGTTTTCTTTTGGTTATAGCAATGCTGATTTTGTAGCAGGCATAATAACTCATCATAGTAATATTATCCCGTTTTGAAGAGAATAACTGACATAATATTCTGCATATGAAATATGTTCGGCTGCAGGATAAACGAATTTTGCCATTTTGAGAGGCATCGGTGCAATCGATTGCAGTGCTCTGACGATCTCTGTTATTATGGGCAATGTGAAGAAAAAGATATTTTTTCTGTTTGGCATATGGCATATATACATATATATGTATATATATCTTTCAATCTTCTTATCTATTCATCGACATTATAGCCTAAAAGATGAATTTTGTCTACAGAAAAGCGTAAGAATTTTATTTGTAAACATAAAAAAGCGTAACTTCAAGGTTTGTGTAAACTTGTATTGATCTCCTATCGTTGATTTTTATTTTGAATATTATCGTAAAGAAATTTTGAAATTGAATATTCGAATTTCTTCACCGCTCCCCTTCCCCAAAACACACACACACACACACACACACACCAAAAAGAAAAAAAAATGCAGTGCTATTGAAGTGTTTTGTCTTCGGCCAACCTTCATTCCTGACCTCCCTCATAAATATAGCTTAGAATAAGAGAAAAAAATGTTTTAGATATCACCCACACTCATCATGCATAAATTGAAGAAATCTGTGTGATAGGAGAGAGTGTTCATGAGCAGGAGCCTCACAAGTGTATAACTCCCTCCCAATACAATATAAATAGGTAAGTACAAACACAACCAAAAAAAAAAATAGTTACATCCATACATAGGACTAGTGCTTGCTTGTCAAAAGGGAGACTTTGGAGAATGTCACATATACACATGTTGACAGTTCAAAACTTAAGAAATTAGTAGAAAAATATGTGGCACCAAAATTAGAAAGATTAGTAAAGCAGGAGTTAGATGCAAAGTGCAAATTATTTTTTATTTAGATCATACACCAGATGAAGAAAGGGGAAAGAAAGAAGGAATGCCCATTAAAGTATTACTAAAAGTGCCAGAATTGTTGGAAGCAGTTTTTATAATAAAAGAAAGAAGAAATGGTGGTTATGATCAAGACAAAAGTGGACATCCAGTTATGGTTACACTTGACTTAGTCATTGTGCTAAAAGGTACTTCGGGGATTAAAGAAACTGAAAGATGAGGCCGAGTTAAGTGGGGTATTCATCAAATGAGATAGATAAAAGGGTTAGAAGGAGCAAGCAAAGACAGCTGTCAGAAAGCAGAGAAGTCAGGAGTGTTAGATCATGTCAGACTGAATGTAATGTTTATAAACATAAATGGTAAAGAGCTGGAATTCAGATTTCTTTTAAAGGAAAGTGCATGTGATGTTGTTAGGGATATAGAAATAAAGCTTAATAAAGAGATGATATCTCACCTGTTCAGCCTAGAGGGTTACAAGATAGCAAGGAGGGAAAGGGAAAGTAAAGGAAAGAGGGGCTTGGCCATTTTAATGAAGTATAGTTATAAGTAGCAGGAAATTTGGAGGATAGCCAATTCAGACAATATATAATGGGAAGAGTAACTAAAGGAAAGAAATGCATAGTGGTGTTGATTTCATGTAATCCTCCAAAGACTTTAAATGATCCAGAATAGATATACCATGGAAGCGGTGAAAGAAAAATCAGGAATATAGAAGGCAGTACAACACACTCTTTTTAGAATTGGTAAAGTATTGATAATGGGAATTTCAGTTATGTAGTGGAGGAAGGAACGTAGGTTCTAATGCAGACACAAGTTCATAGAAAGTATGTTAGAAAATTTTCTATACCATCATGTCTGTCAAAAAACTAGAATGAAAGGGACTGGTATACCATTACTACTGGACTGTATGTTCATACATACTAGCATGGTTATTGAGATTATTAATTATGATGCACCACTTCAAAAAAGTAATCATGTAATGCTCAGACTGTGCAGTAAATGAGAAAGTAAAGGGAACAGAGTTGCAATACCAAGGGAGTGGAAAAGGCTAAACATCAACCCAGTCAACAAAAAATGACATCAGGAACAGGCATTGAGCTACAGACAAGTCACACTGATGTTTGTGGTATGTTAGGTTCTGGAAAAGATGATCAGAAAGCAAATGAATAGAACTTTCTACACAGAAAATTTTCAAAGTGAGAAACAGCACAGTTTTAGGGAAAGAGGTCATGTGTAACAAACCTCTCATATTTCTACAAGAGAGTGAGCTCTCTTGTAGACAGAATGTAAGCTAGGTGGATTGTTTTTACATGGACTGTCAGAATGTATTTGACACTACCACTTAGAAGGTTGATTATGAAGCTGGATCACCAGACAAGAATAAAGAGGAAACTTCTTCAATGAAACAAAGATTATTTCGGTGGAAGGGAATAGAGGGTGCATGTTAGAAGAGCATTCTCCAAATGGGTCAAAGTGACCAGTGTGTAAGGTGTGTGTATGAGTAGGAAGAGAGGATAGTAAATGGTTCCCAGTGAATGTTGGTCTGTGGCAGGGGTGTGTGATGTCACTATGGTTGTTTAAGTGCATGAAAGGAGAAAGTTGAGAGTAAATGCAAATAAAAGCAAGTTTAATAGGCTCAGCATATTTGAGGGACAAGTTAGTTGGGATGTAAGTTTGAATAGAGAAAAAGTGAAGTGTTTTAAATATCTGGGAGTGGACTTGGCAGCAAATGGAAGTGAAAGTGAGTCTTAGGGTAAGGGAGGGGGGCAAAGGTTCTAGGAGTAGTGAAGAATGTGTGGAAAGAGAGAACTCTATCTCAAAGGGCAGGAATGGGTATGTTTGAAGGAATAGTAGTTCCAGCGATATTATATGGTTGTGAGGCATGGACTATACATAGAGTTGTACAGAGCATTGTGGATGTACTGGAAATGAAATTTTTGAGGTGGTTTGATTGACTAAATAAAGAAAGAGTAAGAGAAAAGTGTGTTAATAAAAAGAATGTGGTGAGAGAGCAGAAGAGGGTTTGTTAAAATAGTTTGGACATTTAGATGGAATGAATGAGGAAAGTTGACAAAGAGGAGGATATATGTGTCAGAAGTGGAGGCAACCAGAAGAACTGGGGGATCAAATTGGAGATGAAAGGATAGAGTAAAAAAGATTTTGAGTGATCGGGGTCTGAACATGCAGGATGGTGAAAGGCATGCATGGAATAGAGTGAAGTGGAATGATTTGGTATACTTGGGTTGGCATACCATCAGTGGACTGAACCAAGGCATGTGAAGCGTCCTTGGTGAACGTTGGAAAGGTCTGTGGGGCCTGGATGTGGGTAGGGAGTTGTGGTTTTGGTGCATTAGAAAATGAGTGTGAGTGGGTGTGGGGGAGAAGAGGATGTATGTGTTGTCTTTTTTCTTTACCTTCATACATTTATGTTGTTTCCTGTGGGGCAGGGTGGCTTCAGGAATGAATAAAGGTGAGCAATAATGAAAATGTACATGTGTGTATATTTATGTATATATATGTATGTGCAGAACCTTCACTTCACCATGTGTCATGCATGTATATATATGTGTATGTGCATATATATGTATGTGTGTGGATGTGTCTTTCTTCTTCTGCTTCCTGGCACTACCTTGCTAACTCAGAAAAAGTCAATCAAGTATTAAAAAAAAACTATATATATATATATATATATATATATATATATA
>JAYMFT010320731.1:0-10005 GCA_038088735.1 Panulirus argus | reverse complement strand
AATAGAGTGAAATGGAACGATGTGGTATACCGGGGTCGACGTGCTGTCAATGGGCTGAACCAGGGCATATGAAGCATATGGGGTAAGCCACGGAAAGGTCTGTGGTGCCTGGATGTGGAAAGGGAGCTGTGGTTTTAGTGCATTACACGTGACAGCTAGAGACTAAGTGTGAACGAATGTGGCCATTTCGTTTGTCTCCTGGCGCTACCTCGCCGGCGTGGGGGGTGGCGATGCTACTTCCCGTGGGGCGGGGTGGCATCCGGAGTGGATGGGGGCGAGCAAGTCTAAATATGTACATGTGTATGTGTGTATGTGTATGTTTGTATATATGTATATGTTGATATATATATATGTGTGTGCGTGTATGTATATATATGTGTGTATGTGGGGGGATGGTGTTTTTCTGCGTCTGTTTCCTGGCGCTACCTCACTGACGCGGGAAATAGCGATAAAGTATAATAATAAAAAAAAAAAAATATATATATATATATATATATATATCAAGAATACTGGTGAATGAACTCCGTCAATTCTCGCCCTAATTCTTGGAAATCAGTTACGTTACCCTATCGTGGTGAGGTGAAGATTTTGAATTGTATCAATGGCGGTTTGATCTCTCTGTTCCAGTGTCTCCCAGATTTTATTTATGTTGATAATTATCTTAGTCGTTACGTGAATTTCTTGTTGTGTTATGGAGTAGCATTGTCGAGGGTGTGATGGGGTTTGTTTATCAAGCGTGTAGTGAAGATGCTTCTGTTGAGGCGTAAAATGAAGATTCACTGTCGGTTGTGTAATAAAGATGCATTTGTCGAGGATGTAGTTGTTACGAATGATACGACCCTCTGTTCGTATCATTCGCATAGTATGTTGTGTATTCAATGTTTTCTCTCCCAACCAGGGATCGCACACAAGTGTGACCAGTGGTGAGCCTCTCAGTAACCATGACAGCCAGTTACACTATGGTTACCCTAACCAGCAGGGGGTCCAGTTGGCCTTTGCGGTTGCCGGTGTCCTGTGCCAGAGACACCCGACTCCTCGCAGTTGTGACTCCCAAAATTACCCGGAGCCATCAAACCCAACCCTTTTCAGCTGTGGACAGGAGCTGTGGTTTTTACTTCCGTTCCCAGGATCTCACAATCAAGATGAGGGGCGTGTCACAGTCAAGATGAAGGGCATGTCCTGACTACGTAAGCCAATCGGAAATTACACTGTCTGGTCACTTCTAATCACAACTGAGGTGATGGGCGTGACAGGGAGCCAGCCAATCCGAATTGACTCTGTATAGGACACACCTCCCATAAAACCCTCGGGCATTGACCCGAGAGCTGATTTCCTTCAACCAGTCACTTAGAGAGGATCTCCCTGGTAACGAGCCGAACCACCACGAGCCCCCACAAGCCACAACCAATCCCGGAGAGATGCCGCGTCCCACACTACGGTTGTATTATTATTGCTTATTGTTAACTGAGTGTCACTGTGTATTGTAATGTGTGTATAGAATTGTCACCGTGTTAGAGTAGCATGTTTTTATATTCGAAGTTTGTAAAGGAAGAGACCTCCTTGGTTTGAAAACTTACCTGGGCATTAAAGTAACGTAGATATTTGAGCCCGGGTGATGTGTTACTTTCCTTGTATTGTGAATTTATTTCTTATAAACTAAGTAATTTTATTCCTGGTGTTTAATTTCATTCCTTGAGTCTAGAGTGACGTTATCCGTGTGCGTAACGAAAAAGAAATTGGCGACCTTATACCAGGATTTTCTTGCCTTTTTACGGAGTCTCTTCCCTTCGTTAAGTAATCATGTCGTTAACCAGTGACGCTGACGTGGAACGCTTCTGTCGATCTGAACCATCTACAAATGATAATAAATCTTTATCACTTTATGAGTTAAGGCTTGTTGCGGATAATTTAGGACTGGAGTATGACCGGAATGCTCATAAAGTAGAGTTGGAAGCTTTGGTAGTAAAGGAATTAGTGTGCAACTAGTAAGAACCGTGCCTGATGTTGAAAATAGTGTTGGTGACATCGTCCCACCACTGAGATCAGCAGAGGTTGTAGTCCCTCCCCAGTGCCATAACGATATGAATTTCAATCCCGAAACCTTGCAGCTTCAACTAGAGATTGCTAGACTTAACGCTCAGACCGAACAAGCTAGGCTTCAGATTCGAATGGAAGAAGCGAAGGAAAGGACTGAACAAATTAGACTATCTTGGGAACAAGACAGACTACGACAGGCCTCGTCAAAATCAGTACCCGAGTTTGATGTCACGAGACACGCAAGTTTTGTACCAAACTTTTGTGAAAATGATGTAACTAAATCTTTCCGTTCGTTTGAGAATTTGGCTAATCAGCTCTCATGTCCTAAGACGTCTTGGTCGATTTTATTACAACCTGTTCTCAGAGGTAAAGCTCAGACCGTATACGCCGCGTTAACTACTGACCAGTGTACTGATTATGAAATGGTGAAGGAGGTTGCGCTAAAAGCTTATGAGTTAACACCAGACGCTTACAGAGACAGGTTTAGGACTAACCCAATCAAACCTGGCCAGACTTATGTAGAACACTTACGTGAACTGAGCGATTTATTCATGCAGTGGATGCGTGCACAACGAGCTTGTGAGTTGAATGTAGTGCAACACTTAATGATACTCGAGCAATTCAAGAAACTGTGCCTCTTGAAGTGCGGAATTACTTAAATGACAGAGAGGTGAAGTCTGTTGATAGGGCCGGGGTACTTGCTGATCAGTTTTCGATCAATCGCAAGCGTGGTATCAGTAGAGGTTCAAAAGGCTTCGTTGGCAAGAGAAAATCCGAACATGGTGCAACCCCGCCTAAATCTGCCCACTTACCGGAGGCTCCTAAGAGTCCGAGTCATAACCACGAGAAGGTTGGAGCGTGTTATTATTGTGGCAAGGTTGGACATCAGGTGAAGGAATGCAGGAGCAGGCTGAAGGAATCCAGACTCTACTGAGAGTAGGCCAGTGAGTCTCTTCTCAACTTTGGGGCCACTTAGGTGTATTAGTAAGGCTAGTGCTGCTCTCAGTAACACAGGGAAGTGCGAAAGTGGCAATCAATCTGTACCAAGGCACCCAATTAGGGGAACTTCAACGCGTTCCTGTCCAAAGGTTATGTCAGTAGCTGTGGAGTCAGAAGAGAAGTGACCATACTGCGTGATTCTGGGACGTTGCAGTCCCTGATGCTGAAGGGTTTGATACCTGTGTTAGAATCTGAAGAGCGAGTCTTGTTGGACGGGCTGTGGAATCTCAGGGCAGCTCCACTCGCTGATGTGTGTGTGGAAACAAATCTCTTCACGGGCCCTGCTCTCGTGGGAACTGTGGATAGACTGCCTATTTCAGGAGTGGACTTTGTGTTGGGCAATGACCTAGCGGGGAAGAAAATGAATCCATTGCCGGTGTTGCCTGTGCATCTGAGGGAGTCCACGGGGACAAAGCAACGTCAGGAAGAAGTTCGTTAATAATGTTAAAGTTGGAGAAAACTTTGGTACAAGTGATCAATGACAGATCACTTTTGGGGTCATTTTCAACTCTGCATGCTAATATTAAATGAGTGTTGGTCAAATGACGGTGACGAAAAAATACTAGATTCTAACGATCTGCAAATTTTTATGATAATTGCATTGCCCTTGACAGCGAAGCCATGGCAAAAATCATACACTGTATGACTTTTTTTGCATCTGTATTTACGATCGAAAGCACAACTCATATCCTGAATCCTGTTTCATTGTGCAACAAATTAACATAAAAGTTGAAGACATGCCATTAGCAATAAACGGAAAGAGAGTAAATAAACTGGCAAGCCCAGATAAGTTTTACCCAAGGACAAAGAAAGAGGCGAAAAATGAGACAGTCAAGTCCTTGACCATTCTTTTTGATAAGTCACTTGCTACGGAAAAAGTAACAGGGGAACGGAAGTTTGCCAGTGTGAAACCGATTTTCACAAAAAAATAATAAGTCACCGCCCGGGAATCATCGTCCAATTAGCTTGACATTTGCAGCTGGAAAGCTCATAGAAACCATTATTCGAGACATAGTTGTAAACCATTTAGAGGATCACCACTTAAAGTCGATCTGCAGCCCGGTTTCAGTTGAAATCGCTCGTCTGACAAATCTGCTTGATTTCTTATATGATATAATCAACCTGTATGATGAAAGTAAAGCAGATGATGTCATCTATACAGATTTTCAAAAAAAAAACAATCCATAACATTCCACCTCAAAGGTTATTAGCAAAAATTAAGTCACATGGCAATGATGGAGCTGTACTTTGGTGGAGAGGAAACTGATTAGCTGACCATAAGCAAAGAGTTGTGGTTATTGGTCAAGCCTCAGAATGGTTACACGTAACAGGTGGGGTGCCACATTGACCGATCTTGGGATTGGTTTCTCTTTCTCATATATATCAATGATATTTATAATGAGATGCAATATACGATACCAAAGTTCGTGGATGATACTAAGCTGGGGACTATATCTAGAAACGAACTTGAACATCTACAACTTCAAACTGACATAGACAAACTGATGGACTGGCTCATAGGTGGCAAATGAATTTTGAAATCGTTAAGAGCAAAGTTTTGCATGTCCGAAGTAAAGAGAAAGAGAAGAAAAAAAAGGTAAGTTATAGTGTGAATTCTGTTGAACTGCAAAATGTAAATTAGGAAAATGATTTTGGACGTAATAATCTTTGGTGACCTAAAATCATGTATGCAGTGCACAGAAGCAATGAAAAGAGAGAAAAATCTTTTTTTGGGGGGGGGTTGGCTTTCGAATTTATGTCTGAGAAAATAATCCTTATTCTTTATAATTCATAATTGCGTCCCCTAACTTGAGTATTGTGTTCAGTATTGGTCAACCTAGTATTTAAGAAAAAAAAAAAGAGAATGGAGAGAGTACAGCGTCTAGTTATCAAAATGATTCTCGGAAAGAGAAATCCTAGGAGACCCAACTAAACGACTTGAAGCTATTTAACTTAGAAGAGAGAAGCTTAAGAGGTGATCTGACAACAGTATTCAAAATTATCAAAGGCTTTGACAATTTTGATCTAACAAGCTACTTAATGCCTGAATCGTCTGATTTCAGTCCTTGTAATGGATTCAGTTTCGTGGGCGAACGTTTTACCTCAAATAGGCGAAATACTGTCTCTGCAACAGGTATACATATGAAATGATTTACCAGTTAGAGCGATTGAAAGTAGTACTATTAGATACATTTAAGAATATCCTTGATCAATTTTTGGCATCAAGTCCAAGACTAGCAACATTTGTGCCTCCTTATCCACGTCGATCATTTGCACGTTTTTTCCTTTAAATTATCTGTATGCTTTCCTACTTCTACCACACTAGTCTGTGAGTTTCCGATATCTTACACTATTACAAACGCCCTCGAAGAGACCTAAGAATCTGTTTCGGTTTGAATTCTTTTGTATCTGTATAAACTTGTTGAGCATAATTATATCCTCCACACTGTCCTGGTAACCTCACATAAACAACATCACAAAGCTTGCTTCCCAAGAGCTGGCAGTGTTGTATAGATGCCGTAATTATGATTCTTGTCAGCAATCATATCATATCTACAGGGGTTTTATTCGCCCAAGTATGGAATACCGCTCACACATCTGTGGTGGCCCATACTCCACCTCCCTGTTAACTAAAATGGAAGCAATGGCTTTTCGTCTCAGTAATTCTCCTGGCATCATCTCTCTTAAACCTTTCCCTTCCCTACACCGCGCTATTCTATAGGTATCATTTTAGCCAATGTTATTGTGAGTTGTCTGCTTGTGTCCCCACCCAAAGTTTGGACTCGTGGCACGTATTTGGCTGCTGCTTCCCACAGTTTCTGCGTGGAGTCCTGCCAGTTGAGGATTGGCTGTTATAATATATCCTCTTGAACAGCTAATATGTGGAATTCTCTTCCCTCTTTTGTCTTTCCTTCTTCATATAACCCTTCTTCCTTCAAATGTCAGGACTAAAAACACTTGCGGAATCATAACTGTTTTTACACTGCGTTTCTTTTACTTTTTTCTTTCACCCAAGATGGTCTTGACTTGTGCATGTTCTTTTCGTGCTATATCGGTCACTATAAGGAAGGTCACCATCACCTACTCCTGGGTTACCGCCACCAACACCCTAAGTCCTCACCACCACCGCTACCAACACTGCTAGTCCTCACCACCACCACCACCACCAACACCCCAGGTCCTCAACACTACCACCGCCACCACAAATACCCCAGGTCCTCGCACCACCAACATCCTAGCTCCTCACCACCGCCACCACCACCACCACCACCACCACCACCAACATCCTAGCTCCCCTTCAACACCACCATCAATTCCAACACCACCGCTACCTCCACCAACCCAGGCCCTCATCACCACCTGCACCACCACCAACGCCCTAGGTCTTCACTACCACCACCACCACTACCTACACTCCTCACCACTGCAAACCCTTGTCGAGGACAGACGTGCTCTAGCGACGCTTTCGCCGACCCAGTTTCAAACAGATCTTTTTGTGTGCTGCTTAGTGACCCACTTGAATCTTTGTAAAATTCTTTGAATCTTGGTGAAATCCTTTGAATCTTAGTGAAATCCACTGAATTGTAGTGAAATCCTATAAGAGATGGCCCCAACTTCTCGAGTTACCTGCCCTACATGCCATCGGGAGTTCACCTGGGATTTTCTCTTCAGAGAAGAAGGTGAGTACATTTCTGGTTTGTTCTGAGACGTATTTGATAGGCTTTCGGTAGGCATTAGAAAAAACAGCGAAGCCGTGGAGAAATTGGATGTTAGTATGAGAGGATGGAAAGAGGAAGCTGGGCTCTTGGCCTCGAAAGCGGTTGCGGTACAGGAAACAGACACAGTTATATCATCTAGGGCAGATATCTTAGATAGTAGAATAGCAACCGTTCAGACGAAGTTGGAAGATACTTCCACCTTCCAACCTGCGAGGAAAACATGTCGCCGCATTACTGAACAACCTACTAATAACAAACTCTCCACTCACAATAGGTTTAGTGTTCTAGATGATGAAGTACAGGATCATCGTAGCATCATCCTGATCGGGGACTCTAATAGTCAAACATCAGGTGCAGGAGTTCTGTGCGAAGGGTAGAAATTGGAGGAACCTGTGTTATCCAGGAGCTAGGATAGAACACGTCCTAGATAAGTTCGACGACGTAGTCTCAAACAATCTCGAGGATGTAATTTTTGTCGTTCAGGTGGGGACGAGCAATGTAGTTAATGGGAGATCGAAAGAAATATTAGCGAAGTATAGGTAACTTATTATTAAGTTTAAAGAAAGTCGTAGGGAGGTTATAATATCGGGATTGCTGCCAAGGTATGACGTCGATTCCTGTACCCTCAGTAGAATGCAAGGGATAAACAGAAGAATCTAAGCGCTCTGTAGGGAGGAGGATGGTGTGTTTAATATAGACCTGTGCGACCATTTTAGTCATGATAGATCTTTATACTCTAGGGATGGTCTTCACTTAAATGGAATAGGGAAATCCCGCCTTGGCAGCGTATTAGATGAGAATGTCGGGCCTTTTTTTTCGAGAGAGTTAAACTACTCTGGAGAGCAAATCACGGTCGAGCTAACGAAGGAACTAGGAGATGGGGGGTTGGTGAGGGAGTAGCTGTGGGAGGTGGGTTGGTGCGGGGGGAAGCTGAGTGTGAAAGGGATCTGAGGAACAAAGCGTCCAGTTTGACCCACTATAAAGGTAGCAGTAAAGGATGAATAGGACCTTGGCGGTAGGGATCATCGGGGATTAGCGGTAACCTCACAAGTAGAGGAATTAGCAAAGAAAGGTCAAGTAGGGTCAGTTGGAGACAAATAAGACAGTATAAAGAGCGGATTAGCACAGCTACAAGTCAATTCTCAGGTAACTGTTTGGACCAAGGCTGGAAAGGTTCCAGTGCGTGGAGGGTCAGAATAATGAGGCGAACCCAAAACAGATGGAGAACCGTCTCTCTCCCGCTACTGCACACGCAGACATTAACAAAGATAATACAAACACGCATACCGACAGAAAGAAAAAGAAAAAAATCAGTCCAGAAATCAACTCCAAGGAAAATAAGTTTAATATACACAAATGCATGGAGCATCATTACGAAACGCTATGAACTGATATCCTATGCAGTGACTGAAAAACCGAACATTCTTGCAATCTGAGAAACGTGCGTCAACTCTGAGAATAAACACTTAATATCCGAGTTAGCAATACCCGGATACAAATTATTCACGAAAAATCGCTTATACAGGGTAGGTGGTGGAGTTCTGATCTACGTTGAAAACATTCTAAGTGCTATTAATATAAACAGACACACACACTTACACACTTACGCTCTCTTTATTTTGACATTACCGACAAGTTCAAAACTGGACTACAGCTCGGCGTTATTTACAGACCTTCTAAGCAAAAAGAAGACTACGATAAGATGCTATACAATGAAATCAAAACTATAGTAAACAGTAAAGAGGTTATAATAGTAGGAGATTTCAACAGTCCCAACATAAACTGGAACACGTTTACAGGTGACCGAGAAGGAACGAGACTAACGGAACTGATTGAAGACGCTTTTCTAGAACAGTTAATCAGAAGACCAACTGTAGGTAAAAGCATTCTTGATCTTGTCCTTACAAGCGACACAAACTTGATCTGCTCCTGCGAAGTAGGCGAGAGTTTGTCAAACAGCGATGATTCTTTGATTAGGTTAGAGATGAATTTAAATTATGAAATAAATGACATCAAACTCTTGATCCCAGATTACAAGCGAACAAATTTTGAAAGCATTAGACACGAAATTCGCAGTACCAATTGGACAAAACTTCTTGACGTTCACTCAGAAGAGGAAATGTGGAAACATTTAAAAACACGCCAATCGAGATTGAAAATAAACATATTCCACTATTTACGAAGAGAACTTGCAACACTTCAAAACTATCATGGATGAACAGGAGAACAGAAAGACTAATTTGCCAAAAAGGAGAAAACATTAAAGAAATTCAAATCAACGGGAACCAAAGAAAATCGCCAGGAATTACTCAAAATCCAAAGAGAGTGTAAGGTCATAAGACAGAGCAAACGCAAGGAAGAAAAAAGAATTTCCTTGAAAGTTAAGAATAATCCTAAAGAATTCTTCAAATATATAAGACAAAGGAAATCAGTAAACGAAGGAATTGGACCATTACGAAACGAACGTGACACACTAACTACTGACGACAAGGAAATGACTAGCATACTAAATTATTCTTTTACCTCCGTATTCACAACTGAAGAAACATCTCGAATTCCGCAACCATTGAAAATGTTTCAAGGATCTGATGAAGAAAAGTTGAAGGTTTGAGAAATAAAGAGCTCTGAAATACTTAGATTCCTAGACCAACTAAATCCTAACAAATCCAACGGCCCAGATAACTAGCTCCAAGATTTCTAAAAGCGGTCAGGAGACAGCTGATATACCCCACTTCAAAAATTATTCAACAAATCCCTATCGGTTGGTCAGGTGCCAAATGACTGAAACTAGCAAATGTTACTCCTATATTTTAAAAAGGAGACGAAAAGTGTGCCATAACTACCGCCCAATTAGCCTTACATCAGTGTTAGGTAAAACGATGAAAAAAATAAAACGAGATGAAAATGTCATTTTTCTCTAGGATTACAAAATTATATCGGACAACCAACATGGTTTCAACACAGAAGATCCTGACTGACATTTTTACTGGAATTTTCTAATTTCATTTATCATAACTGAGACGAGAGAGTACCCTCTGATGTAGTATATTTAGATTTAAAAAAGTCTTTTGATAGAGTACCTCACAAGAGACTTTTACATAAACTTAAAGCACACGGAATCGGTAAACTCTGTACATGGATCAGAGACTGGCTTATCGGAAGGAAGCAGCGTGTAGTATTAATCGGCGAAGCCTCAGATTGGCTAGACGTAACGAGTGGTGTGCTACAGGGGTCGGTCCTAGGCCCATTC
>JAYMFT010320720.1:0-10005 GCA_038088735.1 Panulirus argus | reverse complement strand
GGATTCAAAGACTTTGGAAATGGTAGATGTCAAAGCAACAGGACGATAGTTAGAGGAGTCAGAACGGTCACCCTTCTAAGGGACTGGATGTATCAAAGCATGTTTCCATGGAGAAGGAAAAGTTGATTTATTCATAGAATACTTTGACATTGATATTTTAACTTCAATGAATAATCATCCAAAAGTCTGGTTAAGATACGTTGATAATGTGTGGTCCTTATGGCCATCTTCCCAAGATTGTGTTGTTGTCTTTAATGAATTAAACAGCATCCACCCCACCATCAAATTCAAGATGGAATGGGAAAAAGAAGGCAAATTGCCCTTTCTTGATGTGTTGATAACTAGAAAATCTGATCAATTGTCCTTTATAATCTGTAGGAAGTCTACCAACTCTGAAAGCTATATCCAATATTTTTCAAAACATAATTCTTCTGTAAAAATGTCTGCATTTATGTCTATATTTTTAAGAGCACTACGGATATGTGATCCCATAAGCCTGGTACGCGAATATACATATAAGGCGTATCTTTAGGCAGTTATGTTATCCTAAGTGAGGGAGGGCTCTGGCGGTAGTAGTACCGGCCCCTATCACGACCCTTCCCTCTCTGTTAAACCCTCCTCTTTTCCTATTCACTATTGTCAGGGGTCTGCAACCTTTTGAACATAGAGTGCCATTTTATAATTAGTGCCATCTCTATTTACTACCTTGCGTGCCAGGTGTTATTTTTTCAGCACTATATAACCTATGAAAAAGATGTACAATACACATTCTCTCTCTCTCATTATTTTGTTTAACTTTTTTCTTTGCTCCTTCGAATCACGTGGCGTGCCATAGGCAAGCACTCTGCGTGCCAAGTTTGGCACGCGTGCCAAAGGTTGCCGACCCCTGCACTATACCAACATTCGTGGTCTCTCTAGTAACCTCTCCTCAGTTGAACACCATCTGTCTAGTACTTCTCCTATTATCTTACTTCTGTCTGAGACACAGTTGTCTAATGATGTTCTCACTCATCCCTTTTTCATATCTAACTATACTCTCAATCTGCGTTTCCATTTCAAAGGTGGTGTTTGTGCTTATTCCAACATAAACACACCTGTTGAATGCCTCAAGGACCCAAACACCCTAAATCTGCCACTTTATCATGAAACATACTTAACAGCCCTTCAAAGTACTTACTCCATCTCCTCACTTCATCATTACCTGCTATCATTTCCTCATTTGCCCCTTTCACCAATGTTCCTATTTGTTTTCTTGTTTTTCTGCACATTATTTACCTTATTCCAAAACATCTTATTCTCCCTAAAGTTTACCGATACCTGCTCATCCCAATTCTCATTCTCCCTCTTTTTCAACTACTGCACCTTCCTCATGACCTCCTGTCGCTTTCTCTAATACATCTCCCAATCATTTGCACTCCTTCCCTGTAAATACAGCCCAAATGCCTCCTTTTCTCTTTCACTTGTTACTTTACCTATTCATGCCACCACTTACTACTCCTTCTAATCTGCCCACCTCCCACCTTTCACATGCCACATGCACATCTTGTAAATACCAGTACTGCTTCCCTAAATACCTCCCATTCCTCGTCCAGTCCCCTTGCTTCATTTACTCTCACCTTTCACCATTCTGCACTCAGTGTCTCCTGGTATTTCTGAACACAAGTCCCTTTTCCAAGCTCACTTACTGTCACCACTCTCCTCTCACTGACATTGTTTCCTCTTTTGCAAAAACTTCAAATCTTCACCCTTGCCTCCACACAATAGTAATCAGACATCCCAACAGCTACCCCTCCTCAGCATGATTACGTCCAAAAGTCTCTCTTTTACATGCCTATCAATTACCATGTAATCTAATAATCCCTGCTGACCATCTCTCCTACTCACATACATATATTTGTGTATGTCCCTCATCCTAAACCAAGTATTCCCAATCACCAGTCCTTTTTCAGCACACAACTCCACGAGCTTTTTGCCATTTCCAGTCATAACAGTGAATACCCCATGCCCACCAATTATACCCTTAACTGCCATATTAAGCACCTTTGCCTTTAAATCATCCATCACTAATACCCAGTCTCTTACATCAACACTGCTGATAAACCCACTCAGCTGCTCCCAAAATACTTGACTCTCATGATCTTTCTTCTCATGGCCAGATACATAAGCACTAATAATCACCCATCTCTTGCCATTCAATTTCATTTTTACCAACATCAATTTAGACTTTATTGCCTTACACTCTATCACACACTCCCACAACTCATGCTTCAGGTATAGTGCTACTCTTTGCTCATGTCCTCTCACCAACCCCTGACTTTATCCCTAAAACATTTCCAAACCATTCCTCCCCTTTTTTCCTAAGATTTGTCTCATTCCAGAGCCAGAACATCTAGGTTTCTTTCCTAAAAAAAAAAAAAAAAAAAAAAAAAAAAAAAAAAAAAAAAAAAAACTCTCTCTCCTTTCTTCTCATCTTGGTTACATTCACACACAGCTAGACACCCCAGCCTGAGCCTTCGAGGAGGATGAGTACTCCCTGATTGGCTCATTCTTCTGTTCCTTCTTTCAGAAGTTGAAATACAAGAAGGGGGAGGGGGCAGGGTTAAAACCCCTTCTCCCACCCTTTTAGTCACTTTTTAAAACACACAGGAAATAGAGAGATAGAATTCTTTCTCCTAAACCCAATAATACATTTATGAATAATATATAATCAATAAGCATATCAAAATATATAAAATAAAAATCAATAAATGATATGTATGTGCAGTGATATCACACTGGACATGCTATCAAGTACTGTGATTCAATGTCTATGGAATGAAATCAGACATGGTAAGGAACATATTCATAGCACACTTAAATAAATAATTAGCAACCATGCTGCCAACCAAGGCCTTCCCCATCCACTCATTACCTTTCCACGCCAAGATAGAGGAGAGTATACTACTACTTTGAGTATTTTCTTCAATTATGAATGGTATAGGCATCTTCTGTAAACATCATTTTTTTTCATGATGAGCATGGGTAATACCTGGGAGCTCCACATTTAAGAAGTTCTAAGTTAAAAAAAGAGTGTTTGATGAAATTACAGAAGCCCCTACAGCAGCATTTTAACCATGGTTTTGAATATTTACACTTAAGATCACGGATACCATTTTGCCAACCACAATGTAGAGTTCTGAGTATCCATGGTATTTTTTCTGCCTATTGGGCAAGTATTAAGGTTGCCAGGGGATACTTCTAGCCAAGGCTGGCAGGATCCAGCACAATGGTGATGCATATATGCGTAAAACGATGTGCAAGTGAGATAACCGCTTTGCTTAGCCCTTGCTGTGTTGTTCTATCTTACTGTAACTCGCCAACTGAGGAACTCCATAAGCAATCTTAACGCATCACAAACTTTTGATAACTTTAACTTGTTTGTTACTTTGTGTCTTTAGATATGGCCTCTAAGCATAATCAGTGATGCCAGTTGTACTCCAAGACGGGCAAGGGAAGTGATGTCTTTACAGTGAAAAATGGACTTATTTGATTGCCGTGCACATGGTGATAGTTCAGTGTCTGTTTGGAGGCATTCTAGCAACTGTAAGTCAACAGTGCGAATGAAAAAGAAAAATTAGGCAGCCTTTTGTGTGATTTACATGACTGGCTGCTTTGTGGGACTACAGAGACT
Organism: Panulirus argus; assembly: GCA_038088735.1. Lineage (NCBI taxonomy): Eukaryota > Metazoa > Arthropoda > Malacostraca > Decapoda > Palinuridae > Panulirus > Panulirus argus. The sequence continues at coordinate 6,335 of JAYMFT010320720.1, read as the reverse complement.
CAGATGTACTGCCATTGTTCTATAAATTATCAAATCTTTATTCCATCTGTGTACAGTTTTGTACCTAATTTCTTTAAGCTTTTCTAGAATAAACATGTTTCTGAGGTATAAATGCTGATCTCCAATTCTACAGTACTCATAACAGGACTTAAGGTATGTTTCTCTGGGGTCATTCCCCCCAAACCCCCTTACTCTCCATAAGGCCAACCACAGTTCTACCAATCACAGGGTTTTTCAGGAAAGTAAGCCCTGCATCTGGTAAGGGACCTCTGCAAACACATGGAGAAGTAATTTGAAAATTAACTCTAAAAGTTAAGAGCTATACTTGTAGATATAAAAACGAAAATTAAAAAAAATTGTTTGGAAGAGACACATGTAAGGCTAATGTGTGAAGACTTAGACAAGATTTTGAACTAGTAATTCTCTCTGCAAGGGTCTAACACCTTTTTACAAAACACACAGACTTGATAATGTGTCATCTAGTGATCTGATAGTCAGTGAACAATGAATTAAGAACCATAATATTTCCTCTGTGTATGTGAAAACTTACCTATCATGAAATATGCAAGCTCAGATTAAACTTTTCATGCCAATTAAAATAACATTAATGAGGATGTTCTTATTACCTGTTTAGTAACTTTATGAACAGATCAAACTAGGAGTTTCCTCTACTGTATTCCAAAAGACTGAGTTATGTCCACGATGCAGAGCATAATTCCTGATCCACTTGACTGCTCCTCTTCTAGGACCATAAAGCTTTAGTTCACAGTAATTTTGCACACTTACATGTAATATAAAGATATAGGTTAAGCTCTTTTGTAAATAGTTAATATTTCAATTTCTGGTTCAAAAGCATGCATTTTGGATCCTAAGATAGGTAAAACACCTTCCTAGTGTAAAATATTATGTGACTATAAGATCCTTCTTTTCTTGCAACTGTCAGGGGTATACACAGAAAATAACTAATCTATCTTCAGCTGAACTGATATGTGATCATCACAAGGGTACACAGTGATACTTGACTGGGAACTGATCATACAATATTTAGATAATACAGCCTTACTGATTTTAGTTCCCAGATGAATACAATATATCATCATATTTCTGAAATCCTCAAGATATTGGAAAGAAAGAATTCTACCTATAATGTCCTACATAGGGTGTGAGGTGAATAATAGGCTGGGGTGGGGAGCTGGAATATCTCCCCTTTTGTATTGTCACTTTCTAAACACAAGAAGAGAGAAATGTGCTACATGAGGATAGTGACTCAGTGGCTCAGGTTCTAGTCTTTGAATGAGAATGACTGAAACCAGAAAGAAAAAAAAAGGAAAGAAAGGTGCTTTGTTTGATGTTCTACTACTGAGTGACACAGAACTTAAGGGTAAGGGCGGGGGAGTGGTTCAGGAATGTTCAAGTGGTAAAGTCTGGGATTCTGATTGGATAAAAGTGAAAAAAGAAGTGGTTCTTCTCAGGAGGAATGAGTTACAAGAATGTCTTAAAGAGTGCAAGGAAAAGAGTTCAAGATCTGAGTTAAAAAAACTGAGTTAAAAAAATCAAAATACACGATAAGAGGTGAATGACTATTAAGAGTATATGTTCCGTGTAGTTAGAGGAGTTAAGAGGAAAGGTATCTATTCTGGAGGGAGCCAAGCAAGAATCTGACAGTTTTCATGCAAGGGGTCAAACCATGCTACCAAGGGATCTGAATAAAAGGTGGGTAATAAAGGGTGGGTAATGTATTAACAGAAGGTAAAACAGGGGGACAGAATCCCTGGTGAAAATGAAAATGGGGAAACCTTGATGAGTTGTGTGCTAAAAGAAGAGTGGTGACTGGGAATACATAGTTCAAGACAAGAAGCACTCATAAGTAAATGTGGTGAGTGGGGTTGGAGGTCAATGGGTATTATGGATTATATGGTAAGTGACTCGAATGCTATGGAGATGCTGATAATGTAAAGGTGGAATGTCCACTTACTTCTTGATGGAAATAAGTGTGATAGTTGGTGTTAGGTTAAAGAAAACCGAAAATAACACACGTGAAAGATGTGGTGCAAAATAACGACTCCAGAAAAGTGGCATTTCGAGAGACAGCAAGAAGAATTGAGCAACAAATGGCACAAGGTAAGAGTAAATGAAAATAATGAAGAGGAAGGTATACACAAAAGCAATGCTTAAGTGAGAGGGTTAAATGTAAGTGACTGAAGCAAATGGGGGATGTGGACACATGAAAAATGGTAATGAGTAGTGTAACACGAGAGATACATAACTAGTGAAAGAAGAGGTGTTGAACATATCTGCAAAGGAGTGCAAGTTGCTGGAAGGAGTATATGAGAAAATGCAAAAGGTCTGGAGAAAGGTTTAAGAGCTGAGGGCAAATGAAAGATAAGGTGAAATAGAACTGATAAACTTCAGAGAGTAACAAAATGTCTTGGGAGGAAGTGAACAGTGAGAGGAGAACAAAAGAAAACTTGGGAGAAACAGTGAGGAGCAGGCAAGTCAACAGTGTGGGGAGAACAGCAGAAAATATGGGAGAGCCAGTGAGGAGCAGGTATGAAAGTGGTAACAAACAAAGATTTGTAAATGAGATAGAGTATTGTAAAGAACTGCTGCATGTGCTAGATGATCAGGAGGCAGATGTAGTGTGTCTGGTGCAGGGTGGCATGCAGAGTGAGAAAGAGGCACAGCATGGATGATGATAAGAGGTGACAGTGAATGCCCTATATGAGATGAATGTGGCAGTGGAAAAGTGGCAGGAGTGGATGAGACTGCTATTGGGTTTCTTAAGAAAAAAAAAATGATAGAGTTGTTACTGGCTAGCTTACCTGTTCAATGTAAGTACACTGCACCTCAAAAGGATGTGTTGGGGGAATGGTGGAGTGTACGTATTGTGTCTGTGTTAAAATACAAAGGGGACAAAAATGCATGCTCATTATATAAAAGTATAAGTCTATTGAGTATAACTAGTAATATGTATGGGAAAGTTGTGATTCAGAAGGTGACATCATGCAGAAGCAGCTCACATGTGAGGTGGAATGTGGTTTAAGGAGAGGTAAATATAGTGGATCAAGACTCTGCTTTGAAAAATGTGTGTGATCAATACTTGGAGAAAGGGAGAAAATAGCGTGTGCCTTTGAGGATCTGGAGATGGCATATGACAGAGTTGAATGAATATATAGCATAAAAGGAGTCAGTAAATGCAATGTGGAGTTTTTGCCAGAAGAATAAGGCACTTGTGCAAATAGGAAGGAAGGAATATAAATGGTTCCAGGAGAAGGTGGATCTGAATCAGGGGTGTGGAATGTCCCCATGGCAATTTAATTTGTTTATGGATGGGATGGTGAGGTAGGTAAATGTGAGGGGTCATGAAGCAAAAGGTAAGTCTGCAGTATGGAGGAGGAAAACCAGTTGCCATTTGCAAATGACATGGCTCTGATGGCAGACTCCTGCAAAAAATTCCATAAGCAGGTGACAGAGTCTGGGAGAACATTTAAAAAGAGAAGGCTAAAACTGAAGTGTGAACAAAAGTAAGGTAATAAGGTGCAGCAGGAGGTATGAGAGGAAAGGATGAGTGTGACTTTGAATGGGGAGGACTTAAAGGAAGTAAAGTACTTTAGGCCTGTCATAGTGGACCTGGCAGTGAATGAAACCATGGAGTCTGGGGTAAATCACAGTGAGGACAAGGAGGATAAGATCTTGGATGCAAAAATAAGTATGGTGAAGGAAAGATTAGTCACTGTAAGAGAAAAAGGTGGCAAAGTTTAAAGGCAAAGTGGTCCTGAGAGTATTGTATGGATGTGAATCTTTGGCCTTAAATGCATTACAAGAGGAGGACTCTGGATGTATCTGGAAATGAGGGGCTTGAGGACTACATGCAATGTAAGACAGGTTGATCATGGAGGAAATCACTTTGTCAAAGAAAGGTGAGGTAGCGAAAGTAGAATGATTAAGAGAACCAACTAAGAGTATGCTAATAGTGGGGAAATGGAAGGCGAGCCTGATGCTATTTGCTGATGGCGTGACTCTGGTGGTAGACTCTACAGAGGAACCTTTAATTACCTAGGAATGATTAAGAAAGTCAATGGAACCATGACGGTTAAAGTTAGTCCCACTATGGAGCAGAGGCCTAATTTCCAAGGTGCATCAAAGTATGCTGTAGAAGAGAAGGTCAGTTTCTATAAGAAGGGTACATTTGAAGTTGTAATAGTCTTGACAATATTGCAATGATGAGTACTGGGCCTTGAATACAAATGATGGGAGGAACCTGGAAGCTTTGGAAATGAAGTTCTTGATGACAATATGCAGCATTATGAAGGTTGATCATGTAAGAAATGATACTGTATGAGAAAGGCACGATCATGAGGATAGTTTGGTTAAGTGGACTATCCAAGGTGTACTAAAATGATGTAGAAATAAAAAAAAGGATGAGTGAACGAAGACTGTCGAAGAGGATCTACATGTCAGAAGTAGGAGTAGAAGAAAGGGAGAAACCGAAGAGTAGAAGAAAAATTGGAGTGAAGTAAGCTTGTGGGGTATCAGGGTATGAATATTCTAGTGAGTGGCATGCACTGAATAAAAAGGGTTGGGGTGATGTGGTGCTTGTGGAGTAAGATGCTGTTAATGGGCAAAACCGACCAAATGAAGCAACCAAGGTTAACCAAGAAATAACCTGTGAGGCTTAGGTGAGAATGGTAAAAAGAGATGAGAAGTGTGCAAATGAGGCCAATATTCACTTGTTCCTGATATTACCTTACTAAAGTGGCTAAGGCAATCACATTAAAGAAAAATGAAATTTACTGTATCATTCTTTTAGTAACTAAAGCTGCTTGGAAGTCTATAATCATTACAGATAGATGATTCATGACTTAGATCTATCTCTAAAGAAAAGTGGTGGTACAGCACCTGTTCAGAAATACTCTAGCATGCAACATTTCATGATCACAATCTTCTGAGTTATAACCTTGCTACTTATTGTTTGGTAACAATTGCAAATATTCCTACACATCACTGTGCCTTGTAATACTACAATATACATAAAAACAACAACAACAACAACAACAACTGGCAGATGTCATGTTACACAAAATATAACTATACCAATAATCATCAGATATCAGATATATGTGTCCTGTTTCCTAATTCAACACAAATTTTCTTGACTGTAAAATATGCACTACATGTAAAGATATTTCAACCTTGTCATTTCTAAGTAGGAGGAGAAACTGTTAATTCTTAATGAATACTATCATGAAGTATCTATCATATACTATGAACCTACCTTTACTCGTTACAGCAGTGCTAAGATCAAGACCAGGTGTGATTTCAGTATCTGGAGAAATTCTATTCCTCAATCGCAACGGACTCGTTCGGTGCATAGCCTGAAAATGTAACTGATGCAGATACTGCCCATATACAACATAAACACAATCAATAGTAGTTACCTACATCCAATTCCTAACCAACTATATAATCTTTTTATCTGCACTCAAATTACTGTAACTATCATTCATCTAAGCAATTTCTTTACAAGGTAAAACTATTCATAGTTATGAGGTAAAACTGAAATTGCGCACTTCATTCTCAAGTCCGTATATCATTCAAAAATTCAAGTTAACATCAGATCATGTCTGCAGATCAGCTGACTTGCTAGCTGCTGGAAAGTCTAGAAGTAAGCAAGAAAGCTTGTACAAGAGGCAAGAAAGCTGAAAAACAGTGACAGGCTAAAACCTATGTTATTACCCACACAAGAAAAAAGAAGGGAAATAAGAGACTTTAGGACAAAGATCAGTAGCATAACCTGATGTAGACTTCAGACATTGGTGACTAGGATGTTAAAAGCTTCCATGTAACCACCACAGCTCAGCTGGCCTGGTACACTATGTAAACATTCATCCAGGGCCTTCTTAAATTTCTCCATTGTACAACCCGGTGTTTCTGAAGTATGCATGTAACATGTTGAAGCCCTGGGGACTGGATGTTCATGCGATTTTCTCTTTCTGTGCCTACTACACCATTGATTTTATGGGTAATATTTCTAAGTCTTCCAAGCCTGTCATGCCAATAGTGTATAATTACTGAGTTGGTGTTGCAGGGCTCCACTTACTATAGGTTGCCAGTAATAAGTCACCTTTGATGAGGCTGTATCCTGTTTAGATGTAGTAACTTTTTCTCTTCTGAACAGCTGCTCCATTTATACAAGGGATTGATTCATCCTTTCATGGAGTACTGCTCCCACATTTGGGGTGGTTCTAGCTCTGTTTACTTACTTGACAGAGTTGAGTCGAAAGCAATCCGACTTATAAACTGTCCCAGGCTAACTTCCAAACTTGACCCTCTTG
>JAYMFT010320709.1:0-10005 GCA_038088735.1 Panulirus argus | reverse complement strand
CAATTAGGGCCCGGCCTTGATGTGGACTTTTGTCCGTGACTGGAGCCTTCAACATAAAAAAAAAAAAAAAAAAGAAAGTTATTAGCAAACTTCAGGGAGAATATGGAACTATTTTGGAAGGATATTGATTGTGAGAAAAAACTCAGGAACAAATGGGAATATCAGTGAAGGGCAGATGGAGAATTAGTAACAGGAAATGATGAGAAGATGGAATAAATACTTGGAGGACTGTTGATTGTATTTGATAATAGGATGGCAAATGTAGGGTTTTTGGGTCTGGAATGTATGCAAAGGGAGAGAGTCATGGCCCATGATGGTGAAAAGAGAAGAGGTAGTGGAAGCATTGCATGAGGTGATATGTGGTTGGATGTATTGATTGGTTAATTAGGTTATTCAGTGTATATAAGGATTATGGTTAGGTGCCTGATGAGCGAGGAGAGACTGAATGCCTGTATAAAGCCATTTTATAAGGCAAGAGGGACAAAGTTGTGTGTTCTATTTACAGTGTTATACGTTTGTAGAGTGTATCGTAAGTTGTATGGAGTGTGGTGAGCGAGTCGATTGTGGCATGCACAGAGCATCACATTGGGGAAGGACAATGTAGTTTCAGGAATAGTAGAGGATGTGTGGATCAGGTGTTTGCTGTGAAGAATGTGGGTGAAAAATACTTAGAGAAAGAGAAGGATATAATGTGGTATGGTTCCAGAGAAAGCATATGTTAAGGTTGATAGAGATGCTTTGTGGAAGGTGTTACAAATATATGGTGTGGAAGGAATGCAGTTAGAAGCAGTGAGAGGGTTTTTGTCAAGAGAATAAGGTGTGTGTGTGAGTAGGTAAAAAGGAAGGCAAGTGGTTCTTGGTGAAGGTGGGTGTAAGATGCCACCCCGGCTGTTTGAATTGTTAATGGATAGGGTGTTGTGTGAGGTAATTGCAAGTGTTTTGGAGAAAGGGGCAGTTATGCAATTAGTTGGGGATGGGGGGCCTGGGAGGTGAGTTATCTGCTTGCTAATGACAAGGCACAGGAGACAGATTCAAGTGAGAAACTGCACAAGTTGGTTTCTGAGTTTAGGAGAGTGTGTGAAAGGATAGAGTTAAGAGTAAATGTGAATAGAAGCAAGATTATGTAGAATTGGAAAGAGACAGTAGTTGGGGTATGAATTTGCATGGAGAAAACTTAGAAGAAGTGAAGTGTTTTAGATACTTAGGATTGAACGGCGCATTGAATAGAACCTTGGATGTGGTAAGTCATTGGTTGGGTGAGGGGTCATAGATTCTAGGAGCAGTGAGGAATGTTTGGAAAGGGAGGTCATTGACTACAATTGTGAAAATGGGCAGGTTTGAAAATGTAATAGTTCCAATGGTGTTGTATGGATGAATCAAACTGGAGAGGAACAATATGGTTTCAGGAATGGTATAGGATTTGTGTATCAGGTTTTTGCTTTAAAGAATGTGCGAGAAAGCATATAATATGGTTGATACAAATGCCTTGTGGAAAGTCTTGCGAATATATGGTAGAAGCTTTGATTGTGTGCCTGCTTCTTGCATAATGATTTTTGCATTCACTTTCATCACTGCCTCATCCATAAACAAATTAAACAGCCATGGTGACATTACACACCCCTGCTGCGGATCATCCTTCACCTGAAACGCTATTATGTTTTACACTCTCACCCTGTCCTTTAACCACTAGGCTAACTTCAAATAATCATCATTAACCAGTATTTATTGCATAACCTTTACCTTAATAGTGTAGATAAGATTAAAAATTTGTTGTCAAAGAAAAAAATGAGGCCATATTTTTTTGTGCAAACACAGCTTTTTAGTCTGTTTTATGGTCAACATGATATCTTCATTCAGTAATCTTAAATGATCAATGGTAGGCAAAGAGTTTATTGGTCTTCTTGTAGGCAGATAAACATTGCCTCACTGTTATAAGGATCTAGGACTGTTTACTTGATTCATTTCCACTCCAATCTCATTGAGAATGTAAGAATTATACTCAAAAATAACTTTTTCATTGCACAACTGCTTTACTCATAACATTTTCAGAACTTAATCTGAGAGGATCTTAATGAGTAGTGTATTTCTCAGGCCTCAGGAGTATATTGCATTGTTTATTCTTTTTTTTTTTTTTTTTTTTTTTTTTTTTTTTTTTTTTTTTTTTTTTTTTTTTTTCAAGTAGCTTAGTAGCAAGATAGCCTCCAGAGAATTGGATGTCCATGCTGTTTACAGAGATGGGGACCCCTGTTAAGATTAATTCCTTCCAAAGGGTTTTGCCTGTATGCTCCTGAATCATGCTACGTAAATAGGAACTTGAGTTAATGTTAGTGATATTGAACTGATGATTTATCATTATTTAAACAAAGAAAATATTTTACATTTATTTGCTTTTTAAATATGTCACTGAATATGAGAAAGGTATTAATTTTGAGCACATGTAGACCTTTAAGTTTTATTACACATTCCTGTTCTTGGATTTCACTTTTTCTAACTCATTCTTTAATGTTAAAGATACCAACATTGTGCATGTTTTATGATTAACGAAATACTAAACAAAAGATTTATTTCCAGAGGAGTGCAGCATCTATGGAACAATGTGATAAGCTCTGAAATTCGTACTGAAGTGGTCAACGTTTGGAGGAGGTCCAGTGTTGGTGGTGAAGTCGATGAAGCTCGAGTTACAAGCATGGCCTTGTATGTGGTTATTCAACGCAGCCTTGCCCCAGGCCTGCCCTTACCCACTCCAGAAGCACATAATTTTTTGGCAGCATTAGATGGTGGTCTGGGTAGATCTGCTTTTCGAGGTATAAAACCAACTATGCCATCCTCTCGACCCAAGGACTTGCCCCTAGAAGTACTTGGAGGTAATCCTTGGTCAGGTCCATCGTATGAGAGAGAAGAATCCTCCCAGCAGGTGTGTCCACCTGTGAGTATGTCATCGCCCACTTCACCTGAGTGGGACGAAGCTAATCTTACGAAGATATTGGGTCTCTCACCAATGGGATATGCGTGACCTCGGCACCTCATCTTTCAACTTACCTCGTAGTATTTTAGTGACACTGCATGAATGAAGAACGTCAAAGTTCTTTTTTTCTTTTACCAGACTTCTTCCATAAATCCACTTGAAACTCAATCTCCAAAATGAAAGTTTTCATCATAGACTGTACCTTCATCTGCTGCAGTAGAAGAGCTGATGCCTTGAAGCCATCTGGCACAGTCTTGACTTGACAGGTGTTAGCCTACTGCTTCCAAGAATATACATCCCTTAGATCATCAGTTTTTGGGGAATCTACACAATAGTTTCATGTGGTTGAGTTGTATTTGGCATATTGCTCAACTCTGCCTACTGTATAGGTGCTATGTGTAATTTTTGCAATTGAAAACCAGATGAGCGGATAGCCTCAAGCATTTTAAAGAAATAATCTTCCTCGTATGTGGAGGCAGGCGTTGAGTGTAATGTCAGTGTGAATGCCTTCCTTTATCACTTGCCTGTCAGTGGTCATCCTCATCTCTGTTCACTAGCATATTGGAGCAGCTTGATGTGATACTTGCATTTGTTCTTCCAGTGGTTTGAGCTATTTTTGTTTCCTAATGCAGAGCTTTTTTATACATACTGAGTGATGAGCAATCAGATACACGCACAGGTAGAGGAGGATCACAGTTCATAGCTTTAATATTACCAGTATAAACTATCTTTGTCCCTAGTAATGTTCACCAGAGACAGAACTGGGGACAAACTTGGGCAGCTGTCCCAGTGATGCAAAATGAAGTCCCCAAGATATAATTAAGATATTTAGTGCCGGGTTCACACACATTAATTAAGGAAGTAGAAAACCAGCATAAAGACTGATTCCTAATGTACGTGTAAAATTATGCCATGCAGATATTAGTAAAATAGTAACCTGGATCCAATTTCTTGGCTCATTACCTAGTTCATAGATAACACACCTCTCTTGTGGTTCTTTCAGTGCAAAAGGCTGTATCATTATTCTTTACATGCATTGAAGAAACTTAAAGTACATAAACCACATGCATATTTAATAGGCTTAGTGAGGTGTATTTAAGCATTACAAGATTTTGGTTTGTGGTTTTGACCAAGTGGATTCAGTCATTCTGAAGGCAATATTTGAATCTCCTAGGTCCTCAGAAGAGGTATCCAAAGGAACTGTTGTTTTATGTCATTCTGTGGTAATGTGATCTTCTTTTGATATGTAAGACGTAATGAGTGTTTGATACTTTCTCTAACCAAGGAAACTCCTCCACATAAACAGCTGATAAAAATATGACTAAAAATCTTTATTTTGTAGAATTTAGGGGTACAGATACACCACAAAAAGAGAAACATGTTTAGTAGGACTTTTGTCTAGGCACCTGTTACGTGATCCCACATACCATAAACACTTAGCGTATTCGTGTTCTGTATGTAGCAAGATCCAAGGACACTCAGTTTTCTAGAGGTCCGATTTCTGACCTGAATGCATGTATGCTTTTGATATTTTGTAAATGAAAAATTACGCTGCAGTTGCATCTTGTGATAAGAGAGCACATGTACAAAAGTAAAATATTGGCTTGATAAATCAGTCTCATGAAACAAATCGTTTATTGACTAAAAAAAAAGTAGCATAAGTTGCTGTTAAATGAGTCATATGGTGTAGTCGAGGATTCTGGCCTTGCATGCAGTAGATAAATATCATAAATTGTTTCAGATCTTAATTTTAGTTTTTGTATATTTCAAATTAGACTTTTTTGATTGAAGAACAGTGTATTTTGTGCTTAATGAGTTCTCTCCTCTGTGGTTTGCCCCTTGAGCATGAGATACATTTCATGGAAATTTTGTGATTGGGACCCAGTCCAGCCTCATATTTGCGAATAACTATTGTATTATCAGCCATTGCTTATTTTATCAGGGTCCACCCTTAGCCATTCAACAGATATCATCAGGCTGATATCACTGACCTACCTCACACTAACCACTCATAGTTCACCCATTTTTTGGTTTCCAGAGCTGACGGATGTGCTGGTTTGTACTGTGCAGCTGGCTGTTTTGTATTAGTATTTCTTTCTTTCCTTGTATTTATTTTTAGCCTTTTATATTTTATACTTGGCAGGCTAGCTAATACACCAGTAGTTTTATATTTGACATGATACAGTAACACCAGAATTATTAGATAATTGGCAGGTGGAATCATGTCACGTGTGTTTTCTCACCCCCGCCTTCTCTGTTTTTTCTTTAGGGTTTATTCTGTTTTCCCCTCTTTTTATGTTTTTACTCTTGGGTAAGTATGCTAATACTGGAGGGATTCAGCTGATTCATTAGTGCAACCAATATTTTTCTAACCCTTTTATTGCAACTTGCCACTGTCGTTTTATTATGTAGTGCAATGCATCATGCCACTCTTGTGAGCTTAAACTTCTTTGCCCTCATATGAATTCCCAGCTGATGTATGATTCTAAATCTTACCCATAGATGTCGTTGGGAAATGAACAATAGAGCTGGAGAAAATATCACGCATGATAAACACCCCTAAATCATTAAAAGAAAAAAAAAAATGTAACTGCATCAACATTTTGGAAAGCATGATGTACAGTCACTGTAGTAAACAGCTTCACTGTAAAGGAAACAATTTCTTTTGTACTGTTGTGTATTTTTCAATGATAATATGGTTCTTTTTTCCCTTTCTAAGTAATATCATGTCTGTATAAATTATTTGTACATATGTCATTGTTAATGAGCAATAAGAAGTACTTGAAATATTTAAGAGAATATGTACTGTATATGATATGTATGGGGATGTGTGAAATCATGCTTTGCTAAAACCTTAAAGCAGGCAGTGTGTTTATTCATTGCGTATATAGCTGATAACCCTCCTACAGTTAGAAAAAAGATATCTCTGAACATCTTTGCTGATGATGCCACACAAACAGTAGTTTCAGACAACTCAGTCTCAGAATGCACACTTCTAGTAAATGTATAGACTTTCAGATTAAACAGATTTGAAAAAGACTTGAAATGGAAAACAAACATAAACATAAACAGATTCACTGTAAGGGCACTGAGAAGAACAGAACCACAGAACTTTCATTATCTAAGTTAGAGTGTAACAGTATAGTGTATCAATTGTGCTGCAAAATCCTGAGTCACACACTAACATCAAAAGAAGCATCCAGGGAAAAGTGGCCCAGACCTGTCTTTATAAATTCTGGCTCATTCCAGAGAGCCAAAAATTACACATTATGAAAGTTATGGTTATACCTATCCTTACCAATTCTCCTATACACACTCATCCCATATCTTAACCCTTATTCTTTGATATATTGGGGTACAGGGCCACCCCAAGAGATTGAAAGTAAGGTAATCCCTCCCCTTTTCCTTGTTCAGGTGGTTTGATCCATTGCTTCATGACAAGGATGCTGGTTATATAAAAAGTCCCATGCCTTGACCATTTTACTGTGATATATTGGGGGAACAGGGCCACCCCAAGGGATTTAAAGTAATTAATCCCATGCAGGGGCAAAAGTTCTTCCTTAAAATGGAGGAAGGGCCATATATGGTTGTGATTTCTATCCTTTTTGCTGTTTAACTTGATTTACAGATTGAGATCACCTCAGTTCCTTATGTCATCCTGGGAGTCCTAGATAGAAAGCAAGTTCATTTAGATTTTATTTATAATTACCTTAGGATCAGTTATATGAAACAGTCTTGGTATTACCCTAGACCTTTCACAAGGCTCCTGCAGCCCAGGTTTGTGCTACTTACAACAGCAGGGAAATTTTGGAGTAAGAAGGGTTATGACAAGACTGTACTCCCAAAGATACAGACTCACCAAAAGTGACATTTCACTCATGGTATGCCCTCAAGCAGGAGGAGTCCAGTAATACTTAGGAACCAAGTGAAGAGTAGGTTAGGCCCACCTAGTTCTATTCTATTTTTGTTTTTAATTTTGTGGGTGGCTCTTGTCTTGAGCCCCTACCCTATTAGGAAGCCCCTTTGTACACATTCTTAGAGCTCCTAGTGTATTATAAGGTTTTTGCTGAGGCAAGATATCCCTTTTCCTGTAGTCATAGTTGGGAGATTTGAGAATGATATATATGTGTAAAAAAAAAAAGAATTGTGTAGAAAAGCCACCCGTAACTGAAAAGTCCCTTACCATGGTTGGTATAGTAATGATATACTTGTGAAGTGAAATTTTGGTCATAATAGACCATACTTACACAAATGGCAGAAGTTGGTGACTGAGTTTGGAAAAGTGTGTGAAAGGAGAAAGCTTAGAGTAAATGTAAATAAGAGCAAGGTTATTAGGTTCAGCAGGGTTTAGGGATGAGTTAGTTGGGGAGTGAGTTTGAATGGGGAAAAATTGGAGGAAGTGAAGTGCTTTAGATATGTGGGAGTGGACTTGGCAGCAAATGGAACCATGGAAGCAGAAGTAAGTCATAGGGTGGGGGAGGGGGCAAAGGTTCTGGGAGCGATGAAGGATGTGTTGAAATAGAGAACATTATCTCAGAGAGCAAAACTAGTTATGTTTGAAGGAATAGTAGTTTCAACAATATTTTATGGTTGTGAGGCATGGGCTATAGATAGGGTTGTGTGGAGGAGGGTGGATGTGTTGGAAATGAATTGTTTGATGACAATATGTGGTGTGAGATGGTGTGATTGAGTAATTGATATAAGGGTATGAAAGATGTGTTGTAATAAAGAGTGTGGTTGTGAGAGCAAAAGAGGGTGTGTTGAAATGGTTTGGACATATGGAGCAAATTAGTAAGGCCTAAACATGTAGGAGGGTGAAAGGTTTGCATGGAATAAAGTAAATTGGAACAATGTGGAGCACTGGGGTTGATGTGCTGTCAATGGAAAGAACCAGGGCATGTAAAACATGTGTGGTAAACCATAGAAAGGTGTGTGGGGCCTGGATTTGGATAGGGAGCTGTGGTTTCAGTGCACTACACACTAGAGACTGAGTGTGAGCAGATGTGGCCTTTATTTGTCTGTTTCCTGGTGCTACCTCGCTGACATGGGGTGGCGATGCTGTTTCTTGTGAGGTGGCGTGGAACTGGGAATGCATGAAGGTGAGCAAGTATGAATATGTGCATGTGTATATATGTATATGTATGTATATATGTATATGTTGATATGTATGTGTATGTATATGTTCGTGTTTGTGCGTGTATGTGTATATGTGTGTATATGAGTGGATGGGTCTTTCTTCATTGGTTTCCTGAGGCTGCTTTGCTGATGTGGGGAACAGCAATCAAGTATGATAAATGGATAATCAAATAGATATATATATGCTTATAATCCACAGGAAAATGAAACATGATAAGTTCCTAAGTGCATTTTTGTGTAATGATCACATCATCTGGGGAGATAAAAGAAAGAGAAATATAACAGTTGATATAAAAGGAAGAGACATAGCTAGGACGCCGTTGGTAAATAAGTGTTACACGAATGGTGGTTTTTGGGTTGGTGCATTTGAGTCTGGCAACATGTGTGTCACAAGATTTTGTTATGTGGACAAGAAAGGGAACTGTTTACAAATTTTATCTTCAATAGAACTATCCACTTTGTATAGACTTTCACTAATGTTAATGACGGTTCTTTGTGTATTTGATAATAGAAGATTCAATAATATTTCTTGTGGTAAAGGAGTTACAGTTAATAACTGAGTTAGCATTACTCTAGTCAGTACAATGATCATAATTTTTAACATGATGAAACAAGGCATTTGATTCTTGTCCTGCTCTTATACAATATTAATGTTGCTTAAGTCTAACATAAAGATCCTCGTCAGTCAACCAAACATAAAACATACTACAATTTTTACATGCTACAGGTTGAGTATCCCTTATCCAAAATGTCTAGGACCAGAAGTGTTTTGGATTTCAAATTTTTTTTATTTTGGAATATTTGCATGTACACAATGAGATAATAGGATGGTATGGAAACAAGCGGGTTAGAGATGAGACGTACCTCAACGTTTTGACCATTCAACGGTCTTCCTCAGGAGATACTGATTCCAGCATTTGGCTGGACTGTGTTCCCAATCAAGTGATGGTCACCCAGTTGGATGCCTTGGCATGTTGCTATCTGATTGGATCGCTTATTCTGCTGCCTCCACTCATTCACAGCGCTCTCCGCTACCTCACGTGACCAGCAGATGAACCCAGACCTTATGTTAACATTGTCTTTGGTAGCAATGTAAATGGCTTTTTCTTTTTACATAATCACATCTGTGTTAGCCTTATCTGCTTTAGTAATATGTGTATCATTATCTTTTTCAAGTTGTTAATGGCACTTATAAACCTTTTTGGACAATTAGGAACCACTGGTTTTGACAAACTGGCATACACTAAACCTTTACAAATCATTAGATAATCTACTGTACTTTTCCAAAATACAGAATGACCTTGTAATATCAATACAGTTGAATTCCTCAGTTGAGAATAGGATGGGCTTTAAAGTTGCCTTGGGATAAATTAAAGTTCTTAGTATTAGCAATTAAGACACCATCACTCAGAATGCAGGGATGACCACAAAAATGTGATCGCTAAACACTGTCATGAAAATGATCACCCTGTAGACCTAAAAAATCCAGTTATTTTTTACCCTTTTGCTGATTATGCTACCCGTAACATCATTGAATCTGTCTCAGTTGTTAGTAGTAGGAACTTTGATTTGCCTTCAGGCAACTTTAAAGCCCATCCTATTATCAACCAAATCATTATGAGAGAATCATTAAGAAAGCAAAACGTAAAAAAACTAGTCCAAAGCACATTTAGCTATGCAGACCAAACCCCACCACTCAACTTCCCCTAACCACATGACACCTCCCCCACTCTCCCTTTAATGGGCACTGTTGGTCAAGTCAGTGTGTTGTCGATGAGGGTAGACACCAGACAGTACTCCTGTTGTGATGTTGGGATTTAGTTAACTTTTTTAATTATATATATATATATATATATATATATATATATATATATATATATATATATATTTTTTTTTTTTTTTAT